>VDFB02003375.1:0-39574 GCA_007258455.2 Sequoia sempervirens | reverse complement strand
TGTGCGTGTGTGTGTGTGTCCCATTTCTCTTATCGATATTCCCATGCATATGGGTAATCCGTTCATGGGCATGCGTAGATATGTCTATCTACGTATACTCATGCATGTATTTACTCATGTGTATGATTTTATCGTAGATACATGGATATATATATATATATATATATATATATATATATATTATGTATATATCCCATCAATTTAAATATAAACACATAAGGAAAAAATCACACAAGACTAGAGACTCAAACACATACCCTAAATTCAAAACATTCACAAACAAGTTCACATGTCATCTAAACCATACTCAAACAAGGCTAAGGACAACTTACCATTTCCCAAACTATTGGCTCGACATCACTAAACTAGAGGTGAGTGTGTGAAAGCTTAGTTAGACTCATTAAGGGTTACCAGACCAAGTTCTTCTCTTGAGTGATACTTCCCCTCTCTTCTAGAGGATTGAATATATGTCCCTACATCCAACTTAGTAGATTGCAAACGTAGTTAGCCAAATCAATTAAAACTATTTGCATCATATATTTCATAGAAAAAATCATTATATAACATCAATTTGAATCAAACATTCATTTATTATATTTTCAAGATACATAAAGCATAAACACATACATTTAAAGTATTTTCACTTAGCTAAGTAAAAGTAAATAAGTAATAACACAACGAGGTGTAACAATTTTATCACCATGAACATATTTTAAGCATTGGGGCACCATGAAAGGAACCACGAATAGCTACTTAAGACAAGTCCTTCTGAGCAATAGAGAAAATTTGTCAAAAATATGGAATTACTTTGAACAAAACTTCAAATTTTTTAAGCCCTACTTGTAGAGGCAATATTATGCATGTTGGAATATTTACCTCAATCCATACTGACATGTAACCCCTGAAAGGAAAAGTTGTTGTGACATTATTTATGTCTGGGTGACTAACTGTTCTAAATCCGCTTGAAATGTTCATGTCACCGAGACAGAGGTGATGTCTTGTTGAATGAAGTCTATTGTTGTGACCTAGATGTATTCGTTGTGACCTTTCGTCGAAGTGGAGACCTCTGGCCGACAGAATGTTCTTATCGAGTGTCTAGCGGATGTCAGGGAAAATTCTCAATGACTGAAGGATGTCACACCAATTGCATATGGTCATCGAGCTAACACAGGGATCTCGGAGAGATCTCTCAGCGACGGGTGTTTGGTCTCGCCGATAGGGTTGGTTTCGGTATGACTTAAACACTCGGTATGAGGTCTTAGCGACCGATGGAGTGTCTCACCGATCATCTTCAGTGTTACATGTTGTGTTCACTGAAAGGTCTTGGCGAAGGTCAAAATGTCTTGCTAACTCGGTAAGACATGAGCGCTCGGTGAAAGGTTCCAGGAAAGCGGTATGTCACCACCTTTAATTTTATACGTCACGCTGCGGGTCTCAATGAAAGACATAAGTCTCTACCGACTCGGCAAGACTCCGGCCGTGCTGAGCGATGTCTCAAATGGGCATCACCGTCTTGGTCGGCCGCCGTGCTTCTGCGAAACTTGAGGAGACTCGATGAGAACTCTTGGTGAATGGTAAAGTCTTGCCGATGGAAAAGTTGACATCAATATGACTTGTGAGCATCGGTAAAACATCTTGCCAATGGAGGAATTCCCGTCGAGGAAACCGAATGTCGATGATTCACATGTCTCATGGCATTCGTTATAACATCCTACTAACTATTGGGATCTATGACGATATCAATATGAAATCTTTGTGGCATCAGGGAGACACTATTAGTGTCTCACCGATATGCCAACAAAGATTGAACACCTTTGACCATTCTATGTGGAAATAACGCGGACCAATCGAGGTGCTTACTTTTGAATGATGGCAAAGGATTTTTGCACCACGCAAAGCTTTGAGTTGAACAAAGATGCGTGGAAAAATCAATGCTCAAGTGGAAACTTTCTATGATGGGGCAATGGAAGATAAGGATGCACAGAAGATAAAAATCAGAGTGTGATGAGATAAAAGCAGATCGATTCTAAGTTTTGTGATGATCGAATTGTTGAGAGATTTTCTATAACTGGATGAACATTGAATGAAACTACTATGAACTAATACTGTGAGAGTTGCATCTCTTATTGTATGTAATTGTTGTTACCGGTAATACAAAGAGATTCAGCTTTTGGTGTGGTGGTTTTTCCTCAAGTAAGGGTTTCCCACGTAAATTTGTTGTTTATTCTCTTTGAGTATCTTCTCTGTTTATGTAAATCTTTCATGTGTGTATTAATTGGATTGTAATTTGAAAAATTAAAAGTATTGTTTGCTTACTTCCCTGTGGTTTTGACATTAGGAAAGTTGCTTCCGCACCATTGCTTTCCTTACAATGCATCCCAAAGTATCAATGAGTACTCTAATTAGTCATCTTTAAGGAAATGTCAAAATGTGTGCATGTATGTTGCTGTAAATGATGATTATGTGTAAAGTATTATTTTAAAATTAAATTGGTTAGCTAGATCAATAAGAATATTCTCAGAGGGATGGCGACATACAATACCTTGAATGTATGTAGTGGCACATAATTGTTATGAGAAATCTCTTCATAAAATGAAACAACCAAAGTTGTAGGAAGAGAGGGAGCTCTACCATGAATCATGCCAATAAAATTATACATATATAAATGGGAAGAAGAACCAATATTTCATTGATCCGTAGTATATCTATCCACATGCATGTATGCCATACTACTAGCTAGATACTTAGGGACATTATGAAAGTCTATATTGTTAGATTGAGTGTACAAAGGAAAATGACTTGTATAAATCTATAAATTTAAGTAGGTAGATCAATTAAATGATTATCTCTATCATTAGCATGATCAACATGTATAACATTATTATCTATCAAATCATATATACTTTGTGTTTGAAAGCCATAAAAACTTGTGTGTGATGACCATTAACTTTTTGATAGTTATAAAATACACTATCATTATATCCCTTTGGGATTCCTCTAGATGAATCTACATTTGGATTAATGGGAGGAAGAGTAATCAAATAAAAAATTAATAAAATGTAAAGCATTCTATCTAGAGTTTCACTCAATCTTGAAAATTTTCTAGTTGTTCAAGGCTTGAAAGAAAGAGAATTGAAAGTGGTAGTTAAATGATTTGTACGAGCCTTATTTTATTTCTTTTCATTACTCTTTTGAAAAGTATTTCTTTTGAAACTTTCATTGATAATAAGCTTGAGAGGGCCCATGTTTTAAGTCACTAGAAGTAAATGATTTAAGTTATGCATTCTTTGCATGAACATGGAGATCCATGAAAGAAACACAACTATTAAAATATACATCATCTGAAATAGGAGGTAATAAAACCTTAGTAAAGAATTAATTTCCCCATGAATGAGGCGAGGGAAAATATTTATATTAGAAATAATTTTATTTGGATGTTTCTCCCTTTGGAAATCTTAAGCTCTTAACTTTGATGGGGTGTCACAAGGGAATCCATGATTAGATGACAAAGGAATAATAGTTAGAGATTCCAAAGGTTGTTTGATCCAAATGGGCTCTCCTTACTTTGGTTATGAAACTAATAATGAAGTAGAATGAATAGTTGCAGTGATAGATTAAATATTGGATTTAGAAAAGGGTTATTAATCAATGTTTGAAGTAGAATCACAAAATGTTATTATAAGTATAAAAATCATAACTGTTTGAATTGAAAGATTTGTAAGTTTCTTGATGAATCCCTAGAGTATTGCAATAACTTCACTAATGTCTCCATTCATTGTTATAGGGAAGAAAATATAGCAATCTTAAAATACATGTATATCTCAAAATCCATTATGTAACTTTTTCAACTAATTTAATAATATGTGAATATCATTATAAATACACTTATTGGATGATAGGCTACCTTGATCTCCTTGTTGAGATGTTTCCTCTCCAACCCATTATTGTTTTTTTTTTTCCTTTTCTATATCAATTCCTAGTTTTAATGTGACGTATGATTATTATGAAAAGATATATTATTAGTGGTGTAAGTATTTATGGTGGCAAATAAATCCTTTATCTATTGTGTGTGATTACACACATCAATTTCCCTTTATGTATCATGGTGTTTTATGGTTTTAGCATCCTTTGTATAGCTTGTGCAAGTCTTTTTTTACCAATTTTTGAGTTCTATTTAAGGTTAGGTGGAATTTTCTTGCACTTGGTATCTATTTTATGGCTCCAAAATATTACTCTATTGTTGCAAGGGACCCTTTGTTTATTGGGGAAGGTGTTATATTATCATCTACACTCATTTCTATGTGTCACTCTTGGTTCTTAACAAGTATGATCTACAAATCACTTTAAGATGAACAATACAAAACTATATGCATATTCATAAATGGCCTAAAATAGGGAAACATCATATACAAAGATCAAACACACAAAAGAGGGGTAAAACACCAAGTTCCTATTGAAGAAAATACAAGATGGGGAAAAAAAATTAGGAATATTATGCCAAAAGCATCTCATATCAGTATCTCAAATATTTATTACAAGTGTTACATCACCAAAATATTTCATTTTGACTTAATCAACTTTTACAATCCTCTTCACACTTGCTATCCCTTTTGTAACAATGAAAACCCTTTCTTTCCCACTTGAATCCACCATATGAGCATCAAAATGATATTTGTTAAATAACCCAACCCTTGCAACATCAAAACTAAATCATTTATAGACATTATCGACCCTTTCATAGTACATCATGTTTTAGAAGGATGTAGAATGAGTCAATTCAAACTCAAACACCCTTTGTATTCTAATGTTTTCTTGTGATAGGACAAGTTCATTAGTTCTACTAATAAATAGTTAATACTCTATGATATTTTCATTGAGGTCTACCACTATTTACCAAGAGTATTTTTTAATTTATTAGATTGAATAAGCATTTATCACGATGTTTCTTATATTTTCCCTATCACAAGTGAAAAACACACCAAACTTAGTTTTTCAACTAGATCTAACATCTAAATTTTTAATAAAAGGAAACAAAGATGATCCAAACCATCCACAACACCCTCGAATTTAAAGTATCTTCCATGCACCATAAAACTTTAGATTTGGCAAAGGAAATTTCTCACCAGTGCAAGTCTTAAGATGTGATATATAAATAGCCCCATGGTCTAGCTTCCTTTACCCAATATTTAGATTATACCTTCGCCATCATAAGGTTTTGGTCCACAAAATATTAAGGTCACATCATTCTTCACATTTTTCTTTGCCAGGAAATTATCCTTTTTGACATATCACCCATACTTTATGGTATCTTTACATGGTATGTCCCATCTTCTTATCAAGGAAAATAGATCATTTTCTAGTTCTTCTTGTTTCTTTTAATTATGAAAGCATTCATATTAGAAAAAACAACACATCCTCTTTATTTAACAAAGAAGGTTTGAATAGTCTTAACTTGCCAACATTGATTATAGATAAAGTATTTATGTATGTAGGCAAATATAATCTCAAATAAGTATGACCAGATGATTTATGATTTTCAAAGAACCATATCTCAAATTTTTTGTCATAATAAAGTGCCTTGGAGCCTCTCCTTGCCTAATTGTACCAAAACTTTGTCACTAGAATATAATTCATGTTCCATCACATGTTGATCATTACAATGCACACATTTTAATGTAAACTTCTTAAGTCTTCGTGAACTTAGAGATGTATATGTATAGCCTTTTTAATGAACATGTTATCCTTTTCTACACATTACATCCCTTCTCTCAATAAATATTTAAATATCTTGATGTCAAGTAGCCAAAGTAGCCTCAAATGGAGATATAATTATTGATGAGTGAATAATCCTCTTATAAGAGTGTTTTATGTGTACCAAATGTTCATCCCAAATTTTAGGATACCACTAATTTTACCCATGTATAATTTATACCAATATTTTATTCACTGCCTCTATTTCTCCATCTATTTGGGGATGGAAATGAAAGGAAATAAAAATAATTTCCTACATTAATCACATAAGAAGAGATCTCATAAGTTACTTGATATGTAAAAATTCTAGCAACATTCAAACATAATAGAATATACTAATAATAAAAGAATGAACAACCACACAAGATAGAGAGACTATTATACCCTTGGAAAACCATTTTAGGAAAAAACTGGCCTCCAAAACATTTAAACCAATATATATCTAGTAAAAAATAAGCTACAATACAATATCAATCTCTAAACCTTGAGAAGGAAATCAAAACTTTTAACCAAGAAGGAAAACATGTAAGACACGACATTCTTCTATAGTAGAAAGTAACCATTATTGTTTTCCCATGATATTGGTTCAAGAAAGAGTGAGAGTCATGTGTCCCACTTCATGCTCCTCAGCATCTCCTCAACAATAAACTCAAGTTTGTAGGAACTCTCACTAATATTCACTCATGATGAGCATGTACAAGATATGAATAACTTCATCCCGATCCTACCAGTTATGAGCAAGAGGAAAAAAAACTCATGGAAAACCTACTAGAAGCTTCCTAATGGCCTTTACTATGATTATTCAATTCCCCAAGCATTAATAAATGCACCCATTTGTATCTTTGAGGTGGGAACCCAAGTTTACCACCAAGATAAGTGACAATGTGTTCTCTAAGGAACCAATATTGCTCCCTCCAAACCTAGTGCCCAAGTTTGGCTCGAAATATGTGACCCAAGCATTAAATTTTTTTTAATATGAAATGAATTTCCCCCAAATTTTCATCAACATTAAATGTATTTGTAATGTTACATACAAAAATCTGATATTAAGCTCTCACAAAGTGTGGTGCCTTGCATAGACATGGACCAAAACTTTATAGACTATTAAATATTTATATGAAAGGTGTATAACACCTTATATCATCATTCTTTGACTTGTATACATTACGTAAGGGGAAAAATATGTGTAAAGAGATAAACATAGAAAAAAACATGTTCATTGCAAAGGGAAAACATTCCCATAACCATACCACATCATCTAAAATTCTTTATGCTTATGAGCTTCAACAAAGCAACTATAACATATAGAAATTGTGTATCAACATGCTCCAATTGAACATGAAAAATAGGGTTCTCTACCATGTTTTTAGTGACCATGTCACATTAAGTCTTTCTTCAACCTAAAATTCAAACACATATATTGAAACCAAATATCCCCCTTTTAGGTGTAAGTAGTTATTGTATACTCATACTACATATTTAAAATGTAGTCAAAAGATCTACAACCATTATCTCACTCATCCAACTACCTGCACCATAAAATAAGGTAAACACATTCACACTAGTAAGATATACCTTATTTTATGGTGCAGGTAGTTAGATGAGTGAGATAACAGTTGTAGATATATTTAACGGTTGTAGATCTTTTAAATATACCTTATTTAATTATACAACCGTTATCTCAAAGATCTAGACTAGTTCATCGTAGACTAGTTCCATCTCACACTACCAATAAAGTGTTATGGTTATGTAACATATATCTCCTCCTTCAAATACCCTTACACATATGTTGTCTCCGTATTTATCTATTCAACTCTAAGGTCAAATATAATAACATCTCAAAGAATCTAAAAGATGCAATCTTCTTAATACTATATAAGATATCACTAAGATCCACTACCACATTTATGAAATAATCCTTTAGGCACCAATTACACCTTGTACTTTAATCCATCCTCGTAAATAGCTCCATAGTAATAGACCCATAGAAGATAAAGTTGTAGAGAATGGGGATTCGCTACTCACAATTTCTCTTCATTCAGAGAGCCTCACGGGGTGAACTTCCCTAAACTAACAAGCTCTCAGCCAAAGGACGAAAGCGTGAAATACAGATGACAACGCAATGTGCTAGTGTCCCAGAGGTGTGTTGGCATCTCGTACGGACTAGAAAGTGAGTTTATCATAGAAAATAGCTAAATGACTACTACTCTGATTGCTACGGAGTTCCAAAATACATGAAAGTAATAGAAAGTGATAGAACTAAAACAAAGTGAAGTAGAAATGATAATGACAAAGAGACTAAGAGATAGAAAGGAAATTCTTACGACCATGCAAGTGATGAAGCCTCTAGCACGCAAATGTTTTCAATACTTGCAAGTGTAGTACCTAGAGAAATTTTTGGGGTTGTATGGGGGTTTGTCTTAGTCAAACCCTTGTTTTAGTGTTCCCACCTCCACGGACAGCCAAATAGAAAGATAGAAATGAATAGAAATGGACCAAGCCTGTGGTGAAAGCAAAACCCGCTTCAGGAGTAGAACCTACACCACCAAGTAGGGGTGATAAAAGCAATCCCTGCTCAAGAAGGAGAACCTGTATCACAAAGGAGGTGATAAAAGCATTCCCCGCTCAAGGAGGAGAACTCGTATCACAATATGTAGATGCAACAGATAGGGGATATGGAATCTTAGGATGCTCGCAAGCATAACATAAGGGAGATAGAGCTCCAAGGTTTAAGGAAGTCAAATGTAGAGAGCAATAGGGCTGCAAGAGCCAAGAGTGTTGTAAAATCCTGAAAGTGTTGTTGTAGCAAGTTGTATGGAGTTGTGCAAGCAAAATTTGGAGAGTAGAAGGCTAAGGCCAAGAGAGAAGCTAGAAGTAGAAGAGAGTTGCAAATGAAGTGAAAAGATAGCATTTAAGGAAGGAAAAGAAGCTTCTCGAGCCATTACCACTGACCAAAGAAGGTGACAAGTGGAAAAAATGCATGAAGATAGTTGTTTGAGTGTTGAAACATCATAGGATGCTAGCGTGATGCGCAAAAGTCTGTGCAGCATGCTAGTGTCCAAACACATCATGCTACAAGACAACATGAACAGGAAAAGCAAAAGATTTGATGCAAAGAAGACACATGAAGATAGCTGCTAAAAAGGGGTGTTGAGCATCCTGAGAAGGGAAAAAGGTTGATGCAATAGCTAAATGAGCCTACTCAAGATGCTAAGGGAGTGGACACTAAAGCAGATGCAAGAATGTATGTGAAATTCCAAGGGGTACAATTTTACGAGTATACATTTTTTCCCCACTTTAGCGAGCATATGAATCTACACTAATATGCATGCTAAAGGAAATCTACTAAACATAAATAACATCATATGCCAAAAGGATACTGTAGAGGAAGCAAATAACTCTTCGAACCACAAAAGCATGCCCCTGGGCTGAAGACCTACAAATCCAATGTGTTAGACAAGAAACCTGCACCAGACAACAATGTTAGAACATAAAAAGCTAAAGGATTTGAGTCAGCAAAGTGAAGAGACCTCGATGTAGAAGGTTGTCTCAGTACTATGCGTCATCCCCAAATTAAGAAATCACGCATAGAAGAATTCTAAAATGAAGAGAGGAAGGGCATATACTCAGGATGAAGAATATGCAGATATTTGATCTTGTATATACAAGTGAGAAGAAAGATAATTTAAGAATGTAAGCACCTCACAGGCCTGTAGACCTACAAGGAAGGTATCCTCCAAGATCTCTCACATGAAGGAAATCGAGAAAAGAGCCTTACAGACCCGTAAACCTAAAAGGAAGGTGTCCTCCAAGATCTCTCACATGAAGGACACCCCAAGAAAGTGCCCTATAGACTCCTAGACCTATAGGGAAGGTTTCCTCCAAAATCTCACATGAAGAAAACCCAACGAAAGTTCCCTACAGACCCGCAGGCCTACAGGGGAGTGACCCCCAAGATCTCTCGCATGGAAGAAGCTCAGAAGTAGTGCCTCACAGACCCATAGACCTGCAGGGAGGTATTCCCCAATATCTCTCACATGGAGGAAGCCAAAGGAAGGGGACTCCGCAAAGGAAGAAAGCAGCTTCACATGCTCACTTGCAAAGCGACATGTTTACCCATAGATAAAACATGTTCGAAAGCGGCCACGCAGGAAAGTAAGTGGGAAGTCACACAGACCGTTGATAGATTGGAAATATTTCAAAGGGGTCCTTCAAGAACCCTTAAAATAAGAGAGGTCCACTCAAGGGACACACTATTTGAAAAATGAGGTCTAGTCAGGTTGTCTTCAAGCTAGATGCAAAGATATGAAATAGGTCTAGTTAGGTTGCCCCCAAGCTAGACACCAAAGAATTCATTTGAGATAAAAGATTTCAAAGGGGCTCCCTCAAGAACCCTTCAAAATAGAAAGGGGTCCACTAGAGGGACACTTCATTTGAAAGATAGAGAAAAGAGAGGAGGTCCTTCAAAGGATGCACATCTCCAAATCAAGTTATCACTGCCCTCAACATATAGGGGAGGAGAACTATGAAAGATATTTACAACATACAAGATAGAGGTAAACCTCGATATCACTTGTCATTTGAAGAAGACGCAAGTGCATTAGAGCACAAATGAGTGATGGCACCTGAATCACGAAGTTGTTGTATTTCATCCTTTAAGGCCTTACATTCACTAGTGGAATAGCCAAGCACTTGATTGTGTAATATCGTAGAATTGCACCTAGGGGAAATTCCATATTTTCACATTTATGACACCCTAAGACATTAATGACAAAATCCCATGGGTCAAAATTTCACAGTTATGACTCCATGAGGGCAAGTGGCTGAGCAACAGAAGCTTGGCAATGCATTTTTTGGGAATATAGGTATTGGACGAATGCGTGGCGTGCAGACGTCTGTGCGGTGTGCTAGCGTCCTGTCCGTTTCCTAAGTTCAAAACGCGAAATCTGGAAGGTTAACCCTTGTGACACGTTTCTTGACAGTTACATTTTGAAAGTAACGACTCTTTACCACCCTTGCAAGCATAAAAATCTCTTTTTTCCTCTCATTTGAAGGTTGAAAGACTGGAAGACATCACACTAAGCTCTCATTATGTTTTGCTACAACTTTGAGACTCCTTCTCCTTTGATAGCAATGCATTCATAGGTGAAGCCATGCCGGACTAAGGTCCCCCTAGTAGTAGTATCTCTCAACCAAGCACTCAGTGGTGTGTCTGTGTGCTTTGGAGAGGGCCTTAGCATGTGGGTAACACTCTCTCTTCCACTCTCACTTTTCTTTTATACGCATTTGTCTACTTTATTGTAGTGTGGGTTCCACTCCCAAGCGGGTATTGCTTTCACCACACACTTATCATGGTGTGGGTTCTACTCCCGAGTGGGTATTGCTTTCACCACACTCTTATTTACTATTTTAGCATTCCTTTCCAACTTGGTTGTCCATGGAGGTGGGAACACCAAAATGGGGTCTAACTGAGGCAGGCCCCTATACAACCACCCAAAAAATTTATCCTCGATCTTTTGTGTGCAAGTCACGAAAAGGAGCTTGGAGTGAAGACTCAAGTATCCAAAAAAAAGGGTAAGCTTTCTCCAAGCATCGTAATATTTCCTTTGGCATTTGGTTTTTTGGTCAATTAAATAACCTCATTTAGATCACTCCTAAGTCTATAAGTAGGATTTATTTCTGTCTATTGAGCTCCTAAGTTCTCTGTTGCTCAGGATGCCAGCGCATCTTCCAAACAACAACGTGTCGTGTTGGCATCCTAGAACAACATTGACATCTTCTGGCTAATAGCTCCCTCTTCTAGGACATGAAACCTCTAATCTGGTTCTCTTAGGATCTCTGACTATTTCCTTTGAAGTATAACTGGGTTTTGGTTCTTTGTCATTTTACTATTCTGAGGTGTATAAGGGTAGTTCATTCCTTGGTGATCTCTTGAGAGAAAAGAGACCCGTGTGCAAAAAATCCCTCTTATATCATGTTTTGGTGAACCTGATGTGAACGTCATAACTTTCTTTGTGATGTTGCATGTTTATAGTAATGACTTTTTTGAGGAAGATTTTGATATGTTGGAGGATGCTCTAGATGATTTCTTAGAAGCACTCTCCCCTATCTGCAAATCTCCTAAACAAGTCTCCTCTAGATAGGCTAAGGGATTGGTAAATGTGGTGGTAGTATCAGTGGCTCCTCTGAACCCTAAGAAACTCATCAACTACATAACCCCAGCTGACTCTTCTATTTACAAAATCTCATGTCGTAGCGATTCACCAAACTTGTACTCAAGGTTCGTGAAAGCTATAGACTCTTCATCTTACAACATTGTTGAACACACATATCCTACAAGGAGTAATAATTTTTTTTTGGATCAACAACCTTATATTCCTACTTCACAACCTGTAACTTTGCTACCTTCTCAACCAAACCTTCGTGTAATACCTAAGCCCGTGATCAAAGCACTAGGTGATTATGATCTTGTCGAGCAAGTCCGTGTTACTCTGGCTAAGTTCACGCTTTGGGATTTGCTTCAGACCGCTCTGGTTTATCAAGACATGCTTCAGGAAGCTTTACAAAAGATTCTCTTGCTTTCCCTTGCTAGGCCTGTAGATGTTAATGCATTGTTGGCACATATTCACATGGATTCACCGAATATTATGTTCCACCCACAAGAACTCGCGCCTCCAGAAGTCCAAAAACAAGCATAACCTTTGATGATTTTAGTAAATGTCAACAACATTAGTATTAGGCATACCCTCATTGACACCAATTTGGCTCTCAACATTTGTGGTGTGGACTTCCTACCTAAAATTAAAATCGATTCATATTCTTTAGCAACTTCCTCCTTGTACATTCATGGATTTGATAGCATTGGTTGCCAAGCTCTAGGTACGATAATACTACCTTTGTAGCTAGGCCCCATTACCTTACCCATGTTGGGTTATGTGATGCCCAACCCTTTACCATACAACCTCCTCTTAGGGTGACCTTGGATCCATGCTATGGGTGCGGTAACTTCTACCTTACACTGTTCCCTAAAATTCATTGCAAATAACCGAGTGGTCACAGTCAAAGTAGACCCGAAAGGCATTTTCCTTTGCGAACTGGCCATCACTGGTCATGCTTCAACTATGTCTACTCTCAAGAATTGTATTCCTTCCTTAACTACCAATGCTATGGCATGCTCATCATCGATACCCTTTGTGGAATTTTTTCCTAGGGTGAGTGTCACAACTGAAGAACCACCTAAAGCAGAGGATCTTGACTCTCCCGCATCACCTTCTCAAACAAATGCTTTCCTCAGAGATGATTGGGGTTCCTTGAAATTTTCTAAATTATTTATTGTGGAATATAAGGTAGACCCCTCTTGCATGGACCTTCCACGTGCCCTTGACACAAAGGCAGATAATATTCTCGTGGAGGAGAAGAAGTGTGATCCTGTTCAGGAGATAACTCCTTCCTGCGTTGAGGTGAACGATCCACCTCCTACAAAAGAAATTAAAATTTGTGAACCTAACGAAGGAGGTGAAATTACCCCTGTAGAGACATTTGACATCCATTGGTGGAATGAAGCACTCTCTGTGGATCCATCGCCCCCTAAAGTTTTGAAAACTCGCTATGGGTTCATATATGAAATTGCTTCTTGGTATGGTTATGGGAAGAAGGTCCTAGGACCTATCAAGAAAGGAATTAAAGTACCAATCCATCTTAAACCATGATGAAACAATTTGGTACTAGGATGTTCCATCAAACAACCTAAGCAAGAGCCTTGGTGGAGTGTCAATATGATTTCAGTCGAACCATTAAATTTTGTTCACCCTAAGTTAATAGAGGAAAAGGAGCAAGTCGAGAAGGTTCCTTTCAATGTATTCTCTTCAAATGAAGCATTAGAAGAGTTTCTAGGTGCCTATTCGCCCTTACCTCCTTACCACCACAAAAGACGATTCTCGTATCACTTGCATAACCATGCGTATTTTAGGGAATATGTCTTGAGTATTGATGAGGAGGACTCTCTATCTAACACTAGTGACGACATTGCAATACCTCATTATGAAGATCATAATTCCCTCCTAAAAGGGGATACTATTGAGATCTTTATGGATTCCGCATCACTTGAAAAAGTGATCAAAATCGGGAAGTGTCTCTCTTCGGAAGAAGTAGATGAACACTCTAATATCTTACATTCTCATCCTGACATATTTGCTTGGAAATATGAGGATATGCTCGGTATTGATGAATCTTTAGTGGTTCATAATATCATCCTATGTCCCAATGCCAAGTCGGTTAAGCAAAAAATTTAAAAGATCAATCCCAAAGTGGCATTAATGGTTAACAAAGAGATAGAGAAACTGCTGAAAGCAGGTTTTATCTGTCCTATCAATTATTCCCCTTGGATCTAGAATATAGTTGTCGTTAGTAAGCCTGATGGTTGTATTTTCATATGCATCAATATTTGAGACCTTAACAAGGTTTCTCTTAAGGATGATTTTCTGCTACCTAATATAGATATGATTGTAGACTCGACTACAGGCCATGCATTGCTTTCTTTCATGGATGGCTTCTCAGTTTATAATAAGATCCATATTAACCCAGACGATCAGTACAAGACAACCTTCACTACCACATGGGGTACTTTTTACTATGTGGTCATGCCCTTTAGGTTAAAGAATGCAGGGGCTACTTACTAGCAGGCAATGACCCTAATATTTCATGACTTTATTCACAAGATTCTAGAAGATTACGTCGATGACATATTGGAAAAATCAATAACCCGTTAGGACCATCCTAAGAACCTTCATCTCATTTTTGAAAGACTTCAGCTCTATAAAATGAGACTAAATCCCCTTAAGTGTGTCTTTGGTGTGGACGTTGGCAAGCTTCTAGGGTTCATAGTCTCTCATCGCAGGATCGAAGTTGACACTAAAAATATTGATGTTATTGTTAACATGCCTCCACCAAAGAATATTACTGAGTTGGAAAGTTTACAAGGGAAGATTCAGGCAATTCGTAGATTCATATCTCAATTGGCTGATTGTACCCTTCCTTTCACTCGCTTACTGAAAAAAGATGTTCACTTCATGTGGGATGAGGAATGTCAAAGAGTCTTTGAGTCAATCAAAGCCTATTTGGCCAATCCTCTCGTATTGATGTCGGCTATGCAAGATAGACCCTTTATGCTTTATCTAGCTACATCACCATATGCTTTGGTAGCTCTTTTAGCTCAATATGATGACACAGGAAAGGAAAGAGCAGTCTACTACATTAGTCTCATCCTAGTTGACTATGAAACCCGTTATTCCTCCATGGAAAGGCAGTGCCCTGCTCTTGTCTTTGCTACACAAAAGTTGAGGCATTATCTTCTCCATGCTGAAACACATGTCATAGTAAAAACAGATCTTTGAAGACATTTGTTTTATACTACTAATCTGGCGGGAAGGTTAGCGAAATGGGTTATGTTTCTTTCTGAGTTCTACATAAAGTTTGTCACTTAGAAATTGATAAAGGGTCAAGCGGTTGTGGATCAGTTGGCAGACACTCCCTCATCTCGCTCCTTTCCTGGCTTGGATTTGTTTCTTGATGAAAACATTTTTGCAATCAATCACAACCCCGAATGGAAAATGTATTTCGATGGATCGAGGTGTCAAACTAGTTCCAAAGTGGGTGTGGTTCTAATATACCCCGAAGGAAAACCGGTTCCTTCGCCCTTTCGATTAGATTTTCCTTGTACCAATAAAATTGTTGAGTACAAAGCCCTTATAGCTGACTTACATGTCACGATAGCACTAAAGATCAAACACCTTTGTATCCTAGATGACTTTGAACTTATAATGAATTAAATAATGGGAGCCTATCAGGCCGAGCAAAGGAAGTTGTCCCGATACCGAGACCTTGCTTTGTCTTTTCTCAAAATGTTTTCTTCTTTCACAATAGACAATGTCCCTAGGAAATAAAATAGACATGTTGATGCCATGGCAAGTGTTGCATCCTTGGTACCTTCTGAAGAAGATACGAAAGAATACCATTTCATGGTCTAGGTCTTGTAAACCCCTGCAGCTCTTGAAGAATCTGAAGTTGAGTCCCTTATGTGTTCTCATGTGGACTATGGGGAATGGTTTTTTGATATCTATAACTATCTAAAAACTAGAAACTTCCATGATGATATGACAAAAAATGACTGCATTCGTGTGAGGAAGCTTGCGGTTCGCTACGTCATCCTGTCAGACATCCTTTATAGGAAGGCCTATAATGGCCTACTTCTTAGATGTCTTACTAAAGCATAAATACCCCTTTCCCTTAAGGAAACCCATGCGGGATTTGAGGGTGGAAATTTTGGTGGTAAATCCTTGGCATGAAGATTGATACATATGGGATACTATTGGAAAACAATGGAGCAAGATTCCTTTGACTTTGTCAAAAATTGCCCTCAATGTCAGCAACACAGTCGACTCATTCATGCGCCTACCTAAGAGTTACAAAACCAAACTTCCCCTTGGCCATTCACTAAATGGGGGTTGCATATTATTGGAAAGATATCACCCCCTCTTCCAAAGGATATGTCTTTATCATTACCACTACGGATTACTTCACAAAGTGGGTCGAGGCTATCCCGCTCCAATCCATGAATGTCGAAGCTATCTATAGCTTCCTTATGAACAACGCCATTTCTTGATTCAGATTGCCTGCTACACTTATTTCTAACAATGGTACACCGTTTAAGAACAAGGAAGTGAAGCAGTTCCTTGAGAAATTTCACATTCAACATAGATTTTCCATGCCATACTATCCACAATCTAATGGCCAAGTGGAAGCATCAAACAAAACTCTTGAACTTATTCTTTGTAAAATAGTGAACAAACATGGTAAAGATTGGTACATTCAACTGACATACACTTTATGGGCCTATCATGCGAGTGTTTGTACGACTATGGGAACAACGCTCTATAACCTCATGTATAGTGCCAAAGCTATTATTCCTTTAGAGTTGGAAATTTGGTCTCTACGAGTTTCCCTCAAGGGGCTAATTGATAATGAGACCTATTGAGTTAACCATTTGCATCAGCTAGAGATGCTCAATGAGCATCATTTACAAGCCCTCAAACATCTTAAAGCTTATCACCAATGGTTATCTAGACATTACAATCAAAGTGTGCTTCCTAGAACCTTTAAAGTAGGAGATCTGGTTCTTTGTGAAAACCAAAGAAACGTAAATGCACCACCAAACTAAAGAGGAAAATTCAGCCCTAACTAGTTAGGCCCTTACATTGTGATTTATGTATATGGATCAGGTGCCTATGGATTAGCATTTATGGACAAAATGCCTTTAAAGGAACTCGTTAATGTGATGCATCTCCATCATTATTACGTGTAGTGTCTTATGTGTCACCTATGTGGTGCTCTCTCTACAAGGAAGAGTAGTAGTGCTACATATGTTGACATTGTTCATTAACACATTACAATAATCTTTTGTGTTAAGAATGACCACATGCATGTGTGTGTGTGCATATCCATTAGATCATCATTGTATTTAATTAGCATATAGTCATGTGTGTTTATAAATCATATTAGCATCTAATATAAACAATTTTATGTCTATAGTATCGCATTAGTAATAGGATCCTTCTTGATCAGTTCAAATTTGTCAATGTTCATTTGAGCAATCAGTTCTTGTTGTTTTTGATCTAATCGATGTTGTTCATGTAATTCTTGTAGTGTGTTTATTAAAGGATCCCAATTTTGTTTAGCACTACTAAAATTCAAGAAGAATGTTGGTGGTCCTAGATGTCGTATCATTGCGAAAACATTTTTCTTAAGTTGTGTATAATCTGGAGACATTCTTATGCTTTTGAAGTCAACATATCCAATATCTGATTTTAGAATTCTTTCAAGACTTGGTTTATGTTTCACGTCCTTTGCAACTAGCTTACATCCTTTTAGTTGGCCCTTTCGTATTATTATGGACATTGTAGACAAGACCTGTAGTATTAGTATCTTGATAGTTTTGAAAAATATGTTTGTTGTGTGATATGCAAATTTTCTATTTGATTGTAAAACTTCCCATTGTGCGATTTTGTGATATGTAAATTTTTTTAGTATGTCGTCATCACATGGCTTGCCAAAGAATAATGTTGGGAAATTCATTTCCTCAGCATATTTTTCTTTACAGATTCTAACATGATAGTTTTGTTTTGCAGGTGCAACTTCAGTGATTTTGTCTTGCATGCTATGTATACTTCTAGATTATGTGAATCCATGGACCAAAGTTTCAAATGGATTCTCATGTTCCATGTCACTGTCTGATTCAGTTTTAATATTGACAAGCCCAATACTTTCTTCAAGTTCATCATTGGTATGAAAAAAATGTTCCCAATCTTTGTTTATTTGGAAATTTTGCATTTTGTATAGTGTTGTTTTTGACAATTGGGCCAAAGCTTCCATTACGAGGTTAGGTCGTACCATGCCCTTTTGAAATACATTTTTGTATTCCAGTTGTCTTTTCAGTGACACAACAATCATTTACATGTTATTGGTTGATTGTGGTAATGCCCTTTGTATAATGCTAATGTCGACAGGGACATTAATGATAGATCATGTTAGACCTATTTGATATTTTTTGTACCCTAGTTCCTAGATTTGTGCAAATGCAATTCTAAGTGATACAAGTCGTTCCTCTAGTTGTGACAAAAGTTGGGCATATGGCAATGGTTCATTAGTTTGGATCTTATGTGGCACAACATACTTTGGTATAATGAGTTATTTTACTGTGGAGTAGCATATATGGCATATGCAATCTGTCAATACTATGGATCTTGATGTGCTATTTCATAATATATTTCCTTTTGCTTGTCTTTGAATTTCCTAGTATCTTTGCTAAAACATAGCATCTGACAAATTGTGCATGTGTATTTCGGTGTATCTTGAATTGTTATTTCATAAAGCTCTACTGCTGAAATTTTTTTACCCTTGTTTGATCTAACAGGCATTGGTTGGTTTTCTTTATCTTTTTTTCTAATAAAGTGTTTAAGGTGTTGCAGTCTTAGGAATAGAGTTGTGATTGAGATACTCATATTTGAGTATATAAATAGAATTACTCTTGCCACTCTCTAACTTTTGCTTTTTGTTAGCATTTGTAGTTTTGTATTGTATATTGTTTCTAATTAGATTTTTAAGTTGATTTAAACTAACTAGCTATTGCACATTTGGATTTTGTGGCTGAATTCTTAGCAGTGGTTCAAAATGCCCTCTTTGGGGGGTTGCGTCATGGAACATAATGGAATATTCTGGTAAACTGGGCACATTGTTAAACTGCGAGTACTTTTTCCCTGATGTTGTTGACCAAACAAATATCTGTATATTCAACCACTTGGATAGCCACTATTTACATAATATGTCTCCCCACAAGCCACTTTTGTCGTTTGTGGCTTGTGGCCTTGTGGGGAAGCGCATCCTATGTAGGTATGTGTTCCGGTCATGCACTTTGTGCAATCTATAGAGACTTTCGAGGTCTAGTTCAAGGTCATATGATCTAATTGCATCTTTATCTTTTTTTGCTAAAGAAGTCAAAAATTAATCTACTACTCCCCTGCATAGCTCAACCAATGTGTACTGATTGTTTAGTAGTGTTTGTAACGAATCAAACAAACAGTCTTTGAAATTGTACTTAAATGTACCTACTCTACATAGTCCATTTTATTTTAGTACATTGTCTATATTACATACTTGTGAGCACTTTGCATATTCATACCTATCAACGTCTATTGTTTCCATACTTTGATACCTTGTTTCTAATCAGAATGCATATAGAACTAGATTGTTGGAAATGCTAATAGGCCTTAATATGCATATATTTTGAACCTTGTGTAGTATGCATGTAAATGGAGGGCAAGAAAATTGTTCTTTTGTATAAACATTAATTTTTGCACTACAAACAAAGAAGCAACAATGTTCTGAAATGTTGACCTTGTATCTTCTTATTTAACAATTGATTGTATTTGCAACAATGTAGATTTTTGTCTCATGCTCAAATTGTAACCAAAGGGTCCTGTTAGAAAGGAAAATGAGACAAATGAGCATACTCGATGACATGTTATATGTAACCCATAAACATAAAGCAATTAATGCTCAATGAATTTTGTAATTAATAAGAACTTTATTGTAAGAGTCAACAGTATATTTAATAACATATCTTGTTTGTAGGATTTGGGGAATCAAAGAAAACTTAATCAACTATGAACTGAATCTTTCATGTGTGAATTATATCATTGATTTCTTTTTCTATTGCATAAAGTATGTGCTATTCTTCTTTGTGCAAGCAAATGACCGAGATTCTAATTTGTTTACAGTATTGAAAAGTACCAACTAAAACAATAAAGTCAACTTAGTGGCATGCATCAATGTCGTACCATGTAATTTGTTAATAGTGAACAGGTGCATATAGAAATGCTTCTCCATGTCTTCCTAGACTAAGTGCATAAATAATAAAAATGGAAAAAGTATTACATGTGTACGTGTGATGCTATAGAGTGGACACAAATGTGTCTTGATTAATGCACATGAATATGATCTACAAATTTTGTAAAGAATGTTGAACCAGACATAAATGTTCTATTGTTTAGAAGACAAAGAACATTTGCAAAAGAAAGATTACTTTAGGACAAATGTGAATAGTTTATTAATCCAAAAACTAACCATAAAATGGACAAATTGAATGCCATATTGCAATTGTTTCATTTGCAACTAAAAGACAATAAGGAATTTATTTCTTTTTCTATTGCTTGGGGTACGTCTTTTGTTCATTTTTTGTTAAAGTAAATTGATAGAATAGGAAAGAAGTATTATTGATGCAATCAATACATGTTAAATGCATTATGTGTTTTCCATAAGCATCAAACATAGAAGCAAATGATAAAATTTGCAAAAAAATAGGCCAACACAATATTTTTTGTAAACATCGAGGCATTAAATATAGTTTTTGCAAACTTTGCTAATAGGCCAATAGCCATTGGAGCACTAAATACATAGTCAATGCATAAAATTCTTACACATTTTAAATCATGTTGGCCAATGTATTTAGTTTTAATGCTTATTTATTTAGCCACAAAAAACTATGTTATTTGTGAAAGTCGTTCAAAGAAAATTGTATAGCCTTTGCATAATTGTAGGGCCTGACAGACTTATGAAACATGTAATAGGGGAATGTAGACCTAAAAACACACAAGTTTTTGCACAGATAGTAAACACATGAAATTAGCACAAATAAAACTAATCAGTGTGTGTTTAATAAACTATTTTTTGAATCACCAATCATACTGTTTAATGTATTAAACATGTTTGCAGTCAGTGGAAAAATAATTGCAAAATATATAATGTTGTCCTAGGTATTTTTGTAATTTGCTTTAACAAAAATGAATAGTGGACATGCTCCAAGCAATAGAAAAAAAAAAGGTTATTTATTATCTGTGAATTGCAATTAAAGACCACTGCAATAGCAACTTACTCTTAAGCTTTCCTAGCAACTGGTTTGTCTATGTGTTCATGATACTTGATAACTAGTAATATTTCTTCTTGCTACAAAAGCCAACAAGGAAAGTGGGAATAGTATATGACATATGCTTGGAGCAAAGTCTTGTTGATCGTGGACGCATTGAATGCATTAATTATGTGTTTACTACCTGGATAGCCAGTAGCCTATGAGCAAAGCATGGAAATTTTTTATTTGATACCTAAATCTTTGTAAAAATTTATGACAGTGGTCTATTTTTTTAAAAAAATTATCATTGTCTTGTTCAAGTACAGTTAACACTGAGAGGGGGGGTGAATCAGTGTTAACAAACAATTAACCCTTTTTATTTCTTTTAACAATTTTCAAATCATGAATGAACTTATGCAATATAAACCAACTGAACAGATAATGAACAAACACATATAAGAGATTGACACAAATATTGTCTTGAGTGGAAACCCTCCTGGGGAATAAAACCATTCGAACTTGGCCTCACTGGCCTTATATGAAAATATTCTTTGTACAAAGCCTCACTAGTTGATTTGTCTTGCTGACAATGGTGCTATCTCACCAATAGTCTTATAGTGCTATCTCACTGATAGTCTTATAATGCTATCTCACTGATAGTCTTTTAAAATGTACAAATATGAAAGAATTGTAAACACAGAGTTGGTCTCTATTTCAATAATTACATACTCTATTCTGCAATGACCTCAGAATCAGAGTCACAAAATTCCAATACTTAAAACAATATATATATTGCCTTTCTGAAAGATATATTATGTTCTTTCCAAAACCTCTCATCCACTCAAAAATGAGCACAATGAAGAATTTTATATATTCTCTATTTCAAAATAGAATTGGGTAAAAACCTTTTTGAAAAAAAAACTGTATCAATAACTTCCATGAGAAACTGAATTTGAAACTGCCTTTGACAGATGTAAGAACACATTTTCTTACACAAAACTTCAACCATAAACCAATGAAACCCATCTTGCCAAGAAAGCATTAAGGATAAACAATATATAACTGCCATATAATCTATAGAGCTGACAAAACATAAGAAACCCACAAACAATAAACCCTAGATCAAACCCACAAAACAATAACAGGGTTTTCTAAACAAAAGAAAACATTTGGTATCTTAAAAAAAACAAATACCCCTATTCTTGACGACAGGCCCAAATCGGGGTTTTAACAAAGTATATACAGATCGAGCTTAAGGGATAAACAAACACTTGTTTACAACATTCCTTCAAAAACTGCTAGGAAGCCCATGAGGTTAAAATAAACTTCAAAACCCAACATTAAGACTGTGAACAGATTTCACAAAATCAAAAACTTACATCATTAACAACCGTAACCTCAAGGATAATAAAGTGCCTAGATCAACAAAAAACTCGATTACTCAATTATTACCAAAAACAATCTAAGGCCCATTGATTTTAATTAACACCAAGAAGAATAAAACAAAAAGATGGAAAAGAATACACCTGGGTCAGAGGAAAAACACCCAAAACTCTTCACTGAACTGCAACTTCCTTCACGTACAACTGATGCCTGAAACATAGTTCTACTTATTGCCATCGCCATAATTAGGGTAAAGAAACCCTAACAAATAAATTGAACCAAACCTGATGCCTATCAAAGCTTCAAAGAAGCTTTCAAAATTGACATAATGATGCTACAAGTCCGTGAATTATGATGGGAAAGAATTCCCATTCAACCAAAACAAATACCTCTGACAATGCAATGATTCTTTTAATTTTGACTTTATAAAACATTATCATTGCCACCCTTTTACCAATTGACTTTGAGAAAACACAATTTTCCATCCTTTCAAAAATTTCCTCACTATGATTCCAAATTTTATTTGGAGAGCAATATGTTTCCTTGTGAAAAATATAATGTGTCAATGTTCCTTTTGGACAAACCTCAGATATATAACTTATTTCTATTATGGCCAATATTATCATGAAGCCTTTAAAAAACATATGTCGGGATATTAATATGTAGATAGATTTTATAATTCCAAACTGAAAAACTGATCATATGCCAAACCAAACTGTGTAACATACTAATCTCTGAAATATGCCATATGCAGATGATGATGCCAAGATAAATCAGCATGGATATATAAACTTGAATGCAAGAAGAACGGAACTGAAAGATCACAATGTGCACAAACTGATACCTCAACCTTGGTGTTATGACATTAATGCCAAATAATACTGAGGGACAACAAAATTCCCCTTTGGCATTGATTTCAAACACAAAAGTTAATCAATAATATCATAGATACAATATACCTGTCCTGAACATGATGATTGCATGAAGTACATATCCATCCTGTCACATATCCAAGAAACCATCAAAACCAACTGAGAAACTGCATAATCAGAGCATATCACTGCCATAACATAATTTGAATTGAACACTGCAAAATAAACCTCCAAATTCTCCCCCTTTTGACACAATGCCAAAGACAAAGAAACTAAACCAAACATGAAGCATGCTCATAATGCCAAATAAATACTAAGGGATAAAAGAATATGCATGAAATACTCCCCCTATCTGAATGCACAAGGACAACAACTGAAATCACTATTAGATTCCTTAATCATTGTCCACATGTACTTATTGTTACTGTCTAATGAAATGTCAGACCAACAGACATACTAATGAAATCAATAAACCTGCACCATATAAATACTACACTGACAAGATATCACCTATATCACAGATGTCATCACCTGTACTCACCTGTACCAAGTAAGAGAAAAGAAATAATATCACTAATTCAAGTGTACTATACAAAGATCAAGTATGAATACCAATATACAAGAACCAAGTATCCATCACTATAAGCACTGTCACATTCAAAAGTAGCACTGTCATTTTGGTACAAGTAAAACCAAAATATCGTTGAGAAATGCTATCATCCATCTTTGAAACTCAAATGTCCACTAGGACTACTAAAACAAAGGAAATTGAAAGCATCAAGAATCTCTCAAAGCTAAGACATTAAAAATATCACACAATCCTTTCCACCTGAAGCCACTTGTTACCATTAGTTCTTGTGCACTGTCTGACCATTTACTAAGATGATGTATTGTAGGGATTGTTTCTTATTTACCACCTTGCTTCCTGTACATTATAGTATTGTCTACAAACAAGAACCAAATAAAGCATGCAAAGCAATATGTTCTTTAACAACCTATCACTGAAACAAAAGTCATTGCAATCCAATGCATAGTATCATTGTCAACCAAGAACATTGTTCAAGGTCCATAGCATATCTCTTAGAATGACCACTTGATTATTATTTAAATCCACTTTCCATACACCTTTTTCACAGTGATCACAACAAAATTTTCAATATTGACTTCATATATTGCTTTACATTATTGTTGCTACCAAACTCCTGTGACTGTAACTCACTGCTCATTCCATCGCTATTTATCATTTTCAAAGCATATTACCATTGTTCAAGACAAATACCACAGTCAAGAATTTTATTCACTACACTTGCAACATGAGCCCTGCAAATCATAGTCAAGAACGTAAATGTTGTCCAAATAAATCACATGTGTAAGCATGACAAACCAAAGAGTAACCATTGTGTAAGATGCACTTGTATTCCTAACTATATGTTCCTTTTCTATTACCATTTCCATGATAGTGTCTTTGTGGCTATCTTGTATGATAGTTGTTTGATAACTGCCCTTCACAATTACCTTGTAAGAGATTTTCAACTGCCTCTATTGTTATGGACGGTTATACAATGCTTGATTTTATCACTTATTGATGTCTAACTTTATACCCACTATTACACACACTACCACTCTCAAAACATCATTGACAAAGCAATATTATCACCATACACACAACTAGCACTGTCATAAATCTTAGCACAATTATTTCAACAAGCCTTTCCTAAATCATAGAAAATTGTAGAAGATAGAACAACTAATATAACAACTTTTACAACCTTCTTGGTTGTTATCAATGCGGTTTAAGTTATAATGCACTAATCAACTCCCCATGTCTTTATGTTTCCTTTTAAATACATAGTAATGATTCTTGTGCAACATGCACAAGATTTAGTCCTTCCTCTTCTTTTCCTTTCTTTCTTCTCTAGACTTGAATAGGTTTCTTCTTTTGCTTGTTTGACATATTTTCCTTCTTAATGTGATTAGGTGGTTTCATGGTTCTACAATAATGAGTTGTATGTCCAATATTCTGGCATCTATAGCATAAAACCTCATAACTAATAGGAGGAACAAAATCATATTCTCTTGGCAACCAAAAAGAGATTCTTTGATCATATCTTTCATGCATCTAACAGTTTCTTTCTATGTGACTAGCTTGGTTACACTTGTAACATACCACAATGTTACTCTTATTTTTCATACTATAAGGACTATTATTCTTATGCCATTCAGAACCATTTCTACCATAAGTCCTACAATCTCTTGCTCCATGACCATATTTATGACACGAATAACAATAACCATGAAATTGAAAGTAATTGTACCTCATTAAATGATTTTGTTGGATAGGTGAAGGCTGTGAGATTTTATTTGTTGTTCTTCTTCCAACATCAGCATTTTTCTCTTATGATTTCTTATTGACATCACTTTTTGAAGCTGCAGCAGTATAGCTTAAGTCTATTTTCTTCCTTGGAGTATTTCTAACCTTAAAACTCTGTCCTTTCTCATTTGCAGATGCAAAAACTACTTTAGTTTTTGACTCTTTTCCACTTGAAGAGGTTTGTCCTATTTCATATCCTAGACCAGTAGGATCACTGGAATGTTTTTGCTTAGATAACATATCATCCAGTGCATTAATAATTTTCTCAAACTTCTTATACTTTTCTAACTGAATCTTATGATCCTCAAGATCTTTCTTTAAAGCAACAACTTCTCCTTCAAGCTTATGAAACTCAGGAGTTTTGGCATCCAAGTCAAATTTTGTGACTTCCACTATCCTCTTTGTCTCCTCAATCTTTTTTTTTAGATTTAAGATTATGCCATTTGAATCATTAGAAAAAATTAACAGAGAATTCTTTTCTACACTCTTTTTTAAAGAATCAAGTTCATCCTCAAACTCTTTACACATTTCTTCTTTAACTTTCAACTTGACTTCTTTTTCTTCTTCAATTCTTTTTCTTTCTTCCATTTGAACCTTGAGTTTCTTGTTTTCTCTTTCAAGTTTTCTAATCATGTCTAGAGTAGAGACAAGCTCTCCTTCAAAATCAACTACTCCTTCAGGGTTACTACCACACACTTCTATATCTAATTCATTCATATTCACCATGAATTCATCAAAATCTATATTAGACACTTTGTCTTCTACAAAATTGTTCTTACTAGCATTTAAAGAATCAATTAACAATAACTTTTCTTCAGACAAGGCTTCACTAGACATGACAAGAGTTGTTGGAATATCTTTTTGCTTGACACTAGTGTTTTTCTTTTCAACCCTTTTTTTTTTCCACTTAGCTATGACAAGTACTCCATGACTAGGAATCCCCTAAGATGTTAAGACTTAACTTACAAGGGTTTGGCTCTGATACCAATTGTTGGAGTACGGTTAACACTGAGAGGGGGGTGAATTAGTGTTAACAAACAATTAACCCTTTTTATTTCTTTTAACAATTTTCAGATCATGAATGAACTTATGCAATATAAACCAACTGAACAGATAATGAACAAACACATATAAGAAATTGACACAAATATTGTCTTGAGTGGAAACCCTCCTGGGGAATAAAACCACTCGAACTTGGCCTCACTGGTTGGTTGTCTCACCGACAATGGTGCTATCTCTGTTGAGAGTCTTATAGTGCTATCTCACGATAGTCTTATAATGCTATCTCACTATAGTCTTTTAAAATGTACAAATGTGAAAGAAGTGTAAACACCGAGTTGGTCTTTGTTTCAATAATTACATACCTATTCTACGACCTCGAATCCCGAGTCATAAAATTCTATTTTCTTTCGAAAGATATATTTTGTTCTTTCCAAAACCTCTCATCCACTCAAAAATGAGCACAATGAAGCATTTTATATATTCTTTGTTTCAAAATAGAATTAGGTAAAAACCTTTTTGAAAAAAAAATGTATGAATAACTTCCATGAGAAACTAAATCTGAAACTACCGTTGCCAGATGTAAGAACACATTTTCTTACACAAAAATTCAACCATAAACCAATGAAACCCATCTTGCCAAGAAAGCATTAAGGATAAACAATATATAACTGCCATATAATCTACAGAGCCAACAAAACATAAGAAATCCACAAACAATAAACCCTTGATCAAACCCACAAAACAATAACAGGGTTTTCTAAACAAAACTTAAAACAAACAAATACCCCTATTCTTGACGACAAACCCAAATCGAGGTTTTAACAAAGTATATACAGATCGAGCTTAAGGGATAAACAAACACTTGTTTACAACATTCCTTCAAAAACTGCCAAGAAGCCCGTGAGGTTAAAATAAACTTCAAAACCCAACATTAAGACTATGAACAGATTTCACAAAATCAAAAACTTGCATCATTAACAACCGTAACCTCAAGGATAATAAAGTGCCTAGATCAACAACAAACTCGATTACTCAATTATTACCAAAAATAGTCTAAGGCCCATTTATTTTAATTGACACCAAGAAGAATAAAACAAAAAGATAGAAAATAATACACCTGGGTTGGAGGAAAAACACCCAAAACTCTTCATTGAACTGCAACTTCTTGCCCATACAACCGATGCCTAAAACATAGTTCTACTTACTGCCATCGCCATAATTAGGGTAAAGAAGCCCTAACAAATAAAATGAACCAAAACCGATGCCTATCAAAGCTTCAAAGAATCTTTCAAAATTGACATAATGATGCTACAAGTCCGGGAATTATGATGGGAAAGAATTCCCATTCAACCAAAACAAATACCTCTGACAATTCAATGATTCTTTTAATCTCAACTTTATAAAACATTATCATTGCCACCCTTTTACCAATTGACTTTGAGAAAACACAATTTTCAATCCTTTCAAAAATTTACTCACAATGATTCCAAATTCTATTTGGAGAGCAATATGTTTCCTTGTGAAAAATATAATGTGTCAATGTGCCTTTTGGACAAACCTCAGATATAGAACTTATTTCTGTTCTAACCAATATTATCATGAAGCCTTTAAAAAATATATGTCAGGATATTAATAAGCAAATAGATTTTATAATTCCAAACTAAAAAATTGATCATATGCCAAACCAAACTATGTAACATACTAATCTTTGAAATATGCCATATGCAGATGATGATGCCAAGATAGATCAACATGGATATATAAACTCATGCAAGAAGAACGAAACTGAAAGATCACAATGTGCACAACCTGTTACCTCTACCTTGGTGTTATGACATTAATGCCAAATAATACTGAGGGACAACATGTCTCTATGGTTCATGGTTGACTATTGCAATTGTTAGTTTATGTCGAAAGGCAAGCTTACATTTGCATTTTTTGAATTTTCTTTTGAAATAGTTGCTTATTGTGTTGGTTGGAATAGGTCTATTATTCATTTTCGTTTAGATAAATTATCAAATTAAGCGTACACTATATGTCCTAGAAAATATTTAATCATGAACTAGTGAATACATGTTTAATCCATTCAATGCAATTTATGCGAAGAGTGTTTAAGAAGTGATGAGCACACAAGCATTAAATAAAAAATTTATTCATGTTGGTCATTGTTACAAAGGCCAGGGAAACAAATGGCTATAGTACATGGCATATGCTATGCAATCCATGAACATGTAGCAGTTGAGGCCAAGCAGAAGGTGAGTATTGTAACAAATAACAAATATCAAAGGAAGACATAGATGCTATAAGGAAAATCTTGTCTATTGTGGAGGAATTTAATGCATTTTTCATGTACTCATCACCTCAGTAGCCATGCGCTTAGTGGGAAAACTCAAGAAATTTGAATTTAATGTCCACATGTTTCCCAAAAATTTATTGCATTCCTCTTTTTTTCTTTTGTTCCATGTTTTAACATTTGTTTCTGTGTTTCATGTTTATGAATGGCATAGTATCTTGCACAAATTGCATTTGAAAGACTATTTTTTTTATGTGTGAGCTATAATATCTAATGCATTAAACATGCATTGCCTATTTCAACATCTACTATCTTGTTCCTGAAGGTTGCACAAATTGTATTTACAAATCAACTGTTTGCAAAATATACAATTTTCTTCTATTTTTGCAATTTTCTCTAACAAAAATGAATATTAGCACTAGTGTGAGCAATAGGGAAGCAGAATAATTCCCTATTATTGCTCAATTGCAAATGAGACCATTGGAATTGTAATCTGCTTGTTGACTCTAGCAATGCGCAATATAGCAACCCATTGATGTCATTTGTTATACATTGTACCTATTTGTACAATCAGACCTTACAACAAGAAATAAAAATTTTAGTTACACCAGAACAAAAGTACTGGAATCAGGATAAGTGTAGCCACGTAAGTAAATTTTTACAATGAATATAGTTACAACGAGCTACTATTGCAATTGTTTAATTGACTTTTCAAATAGTTAGTTGCTCAACAAAATTGTATTGTTTAAAATAATTTGATAGTGTTTTGATGCCTATCCATGCAATGAATTCAGAGTTAATGCATTGTATGCTTGTACAAGCAAAGAGGCTTTTCTCGAAGATCTAAAAAAATATTGCTTTATCTAGTAACAACAAGCTACAAGAAATTCAGATTGGTGTCTATTACTAATGCTAGCATATCATGTTTCTTAACAAGTTTGTTGACATTGTTTGTATGCTTAAAAAGTTTAATGCACTTCCTATGTCATTTCAATTTAAGAGACTATTGTTTCTAACTTGTTTATCATACCATTGAATGCATTTAACATGTATCAACTGCTCCAGTATATATCATCGTGTTGTCAAATACTGCATGATTTGCATTTAGCGATCAAATATTTGCAAATTATATAGTGTCCCTTTATTTTAGTAATTTAGTTTAACAAAAATGAATAATAAGCCTACTCCAACCAATAGAATAATTGTAACAAATGACAATCAAGACACTGAAAACTGAAAACTTTGATCAAGGTCTTGATGACTATTGATCCAATAGTGATACCATTTAGTGCATTAAACATGCATCGGTTGGTTCAGTGGCCACTGCTCGAGCTCATGAAAGCTGGAACAATTTGTTCATAGTCATTGAATATTTATCAAAAATATCATGCCCTCCTAATACCTAGATTAACTTTCACAAAAATCAATAATAGGCCTAGTCTAACAAATAGGGAAAAGACATAAATTGTTTATTATCTCTTAATTGCAAATGAAGCCATTGCAATAGTAAATTTTTTCTTAGTTTCAACTACTCTATCCCATATCATTTATTGTATCCATGTGTACAATTAGGCTTAATAGCAGCAAAAAATGCCCATGGTTACAAAAGGACAAGAGTACTAGTATGAGGACTATGACTGACACTCAAGTCGCTTTGTACAATGAATACAATTGCAACAAGTCATTGTTGCAATTGTTGAATTCGCTTGTCAGATAGTTGCATGTTGATTCAAAATTTATTGTTTAAAATGTTTTTTTAGAAGCTAAAAGCTTTTGTTTTTTTTGGGAGAACTTGTTAGAAAGTATATGTTTCATGTTTACAAACAACATATTCTATGCATGATAACAATAAAGTTGATACATTATGCATCTAATTCTTAATTTTGTCATTTGTAATTCTAATATTTGCTTGCCCAATCAAATTTAATTGTGTTGCACTAGCCCTATTGTACATTTTTGTTTAACTAATTTAGGAGAATAGAATACTATATATTTTGGCAAACATTTAATCATTGAATGCAAATTGCATAACAGTTGTCAGTGCATTGCTTGGAACTACAGTAGCAAGTGCATGATTAATGTAGTAGGTCTATTATTGATATTCGTTTAAGAAAAATAGAAAAATAGACAAATAGCATAAATTATACAAAATATTTAACAAATAAATTGCATATCCCATTATTACAATTATGCGCATTTCTAATTGCAAAAGTAATGTGCTTTACAACAAAAAATAGTTTCATATTTATGAATTGAATTGCATGTCATATAATATGCCTGTTTGTTTCTTTGGAAAGTCAGATTCTTGAACTAGTGTTCTCCTTTATTGTTCACAGCTCTTCCAATTCATAATTGTCACACACATTGGAAGAATTAAATTTAATTGCAAACAAAGTAGAAGCATGATACAAGAATCTGACCTTGCAGATGGTTATTGAAGTTTAGCAAGTCTAATAGTAGCAATATGGATCTTTGTCCTACACTTCAATTGCAATCGATGGTTCTTGTGACAGGTACAATTTAGAGAGATAAGTACACTGCATGACATAGAACATGCTATTGATAAACATGGAAAAGGGTAGCACAAAATAAATTTTACCAAATATTGAAGAATTAAATCCAAACTCTATGAGCTTTGTAGCTCAATTACTCATTTGCATTTGTAATATTCACTTGCCTAATCAAATTTGATTGTCTTGCAGTAAGTCTATTAATAATCACAGTCCTAGAAAATTAGTAAAATATGGAAACATTGTGTACTTGGGGCTCATGGACATAATTTTCATGTCTAAAACCCATGATTTATCTCTTTGACTATTGATTGTAGCACATATACTATTCATGTTTGATTAAGTAAATTAGGAAAACAGAACATTGTATATGTTAATAAATGTTTAATTACTAATGTAAATTGTGTTAACTTTTCCAATGGACTCCTTGACACTATAGCAATTAATGCATCATTAGCACACTACATCTATTATTGGTTTTAGTTTGAAAAAATTATGGCACTAGGAACAAATCATAGTTCTTTGTAAATATTTAACCAATGGCCTCCATATTCCATCATTACAATTATGCATATCCATGTTTGCAAAAGCAACATGCTTGTGAAGGGAAACTAGGCTCAACCCATGTGACTTTTTGGTTTTTCTGGGTGCTGCCCATGTGACTCTCGGGGTGTTTATTCTTACCACCCACCTTTTTTTTGTGAATATGTAACTTTATCTTTATATTAATATAGATAGCTTCCTTTCATTAAAAAAATAGCTTCATGTTTATGAACCACATAAGATGTCACTAACTATGCTCATTTGTCTATTTCAGAAACTAGTTTCTTGAACAAGTGTTGTCCTTTATTGTTCACAACTCTCCTAAAAGATAATACTTAAATGCATTGCAAGCTTTAAATTTCATTGCAGAGAGAGCACGAGAATGATACAAGAATCTGACCTCAGAGCATGTTGTTCAAAAACCAGGTCCGCTAGCAACAATATGAATCTTTGATCCCCAATTCGTTTGCAACCAATGGTCCCTATCACAACTACAATTTAGACAAATGACCATAGTTCATCACATATAACATGTTTTTTTTTTTTTTTGGTCGGTAATATAATTTATTTATTAATATATAAGAATAATACAAAAGTAAGGAGTCTGAAAGCTCCATCAACAACAAAAGGCCCAACCCTAACAGCAGCAAACTACTCCAAAAAAGACAACCCTCAGCCACAACGACAACAACCCCCAAGAGAAGCCAACATTACAACCCATCTCAAGAGAGAGGGGGCATAGGAAGCTTAGAATATAAACATAAACCACATCCACCATAAACAGCAGAAACAACACCATGTATGTGCATCAATAGCCACCACTAAGACAAAAGAAGCCCCCAACACCAGAGTATTCAACTCATCAAAGAAAGCTGAAAACAACTTACACGCCTTTGGGCGTCATTTTCAAAACGCCAAACAAAAAGAAAACCACCGCACCACTAGCAACAGCCACCCCTGCCATCAACCATTAAAGGCAGAAAGAAGCCACGACCTTCCTCAAAGCTCAAGCGCCATCACATTCATTTACACCAAAACCACGCAGAAAAAGGGGAGTAGCAGAGCACACACGAATAGGAAGAATAAAAAGGCTCATTCTAAAAAGAATCACACCAGCCAACCCAGCCCCACCACCAACGTACTTCCAGTATATAAAAAGATAGGGGATGCCATACTTCAGAGAAACTAGCAATTAAAAGAGGGGAACTCCAACCACCTTTCAAAAGCCCCAACAACCAAACCACTGAGGCAAACTCAAAAATGCCACCAACGCAGCCAGAAGAACAAAAGAAACCATCCAGCTCTCAAAAAGGAATACACAAAAATCAGGAAATTACGCATTTTCCAGAAATACCCAATTCTGGCAATCTTCCAAACGCACCTCTCCAACCTGATCAAAACTTAGAGCCCATTTAGAGAGTTTATCAGCAACACCATTACCCTCTCTTCTAATATGGCTGACCATGAATTCCTCAAAAGAATTCAACTCACTCAAGATCAGAGAAATATACCCCTGCAAATGCCAAGCTTTGATCCCCCCATTTTTAATAGCCTGAATTATTATCAAAGAATCACCCTCCAAATGCAACTTCCTGACTCTAGAAGACCGAGCAACACGAATCGCCAAGAGCGCAGCAGAGGCTTCAGCTTCATTGTTTGTGCCACACTTTAATCTCTTTGCACCAAACTTTATCAAATCTCCTTTCTCATCCCTTACCACAAACCCCGCCCCAGAGGGACCCGAATTAGGTTGAGCAGCACCATCGAAATTTACCTTAAGCCATCCTTCAGAAGGAGGTTCCCACGATGAAATTAACTGTGGCTTTTTCCTATCCGGAATATCAGCCCAAGCCCCATGCCTGATTTTTATTCCAGGCCACAACCTTTGAATCCTTCTATCCTCTAAAGTAAAAGGAAGGGCAACCGCCCTTGATTGGGAAGCTGCAGCCCCAACCACCTCCTCAATTGCCTGATTTATCCTGCCAATAATTCTTCTTTCATCTTCCCATTTGTCCATAAAAATCCTTCGGTTTCTCTCTTTCCATACCTCCCACACTAGCAAAGATGGACTTGAAATCCATATACTTGATAAAGAAGATTTCCTTGGAGGCAAAGGCCAACTTTCAAAAACCCCACTTAGCGTGTTTTGCATTGGCCCATGCCAATTCAAATTCCCTTTAAGCAAAGACCAACACTTTGAGGCAACCTCACAATGAAGTAGAAGATGATCTACAGTTTCCTCCGCCGATCCACACATTACACATTTTGAAGGACCAGCAAAACCAAGACGTTTCCTTCTCTCACCGGTAAGAATCCTACCTTTTACGGCCAACCATGCAAAGACACCCGCCTTAGGAAGACAATTCTTGCTCCAAAAAACCACATTTCCCAACCTGTGCATTCTCCCTCCCTTCGAGCAGCTGATAGCCCAGTTTGATTGAGTAAACCCCATCACGAGCCCCACACCAGATAACACGATCCTCACTTCCGGTGATAAGAGGTTTCCGCTGAGCAAGAGAAACTTTTAAAAGCTCTTCTTGCTGTTTTGACAGTCCTATACCAGACAAATCCTTCCATCCCCAATCTTCCCCTAAGATACCATGACTTACCACCAAGTAGTCCCGGACTTTGTCACCCCAGAGGGGCACCAGCCTGTCTCTGATCTCCATCATGCCTTCCTTCTCTTTTAAAGCTGGAAACCCTGCCCAAGAATCATCCCAAAATTTTGCTTTTTCACCGTTACCAATCTGCCAAGTAACATGATTAATGATTACCTTTCTACAGCTTGATATGAAATTCCACACTGCTGAGCCTTTAGGTGGATTTTTGATTGTAAAAATTCTGTGATTATCCAGAGAGTCTAGATATTTAGCTTTCATTACTCGAACCCATAGCTGGTTTGGGTTAGAGTAAATATTCCATACCAATTTAGCTCCAAGAGCTTCATTCATTTTATGCCAGTCCCTTATACCGGCCCCACCTTTACCTTTTGATAAACAATTTTTTTCCCAAGCCAAAAGAGGAACTTTATCCTGCTCACTAACACCATTCCAGAAGAACTTCCTCATACGCTGATTAATTATCTTAATAACCTTGCTAGGGATCTTCAAACACATCATAGAAAAGATTGGAATAGCTGACATTACAGTTCTTAGCATCAGAATCCTTTCGGAAGAAGTGAGCCATCTGCTTTTCCAACCATCCAATTTAGATAAACAGCTGTCCACAAGTCCCTTCCATAAATTCGACTTGTTAGCACCACCGAAAAGTGGAATTCCCAAGTACTTGCTTGGAAGGTTACCCACTCTCATACCAAGAACTCTACACACCGCTCTTTGAATTGCTGGGGCAGAATTAAAGAAAAAAATTTCTGATTTGTGCCAATTGACACGCTGCCCCGAAGCCTGCTCATAAACATCTAAAGTTTGTTTCATCACCCGTGCTTCCCTTACCGAGGCCTCCCCAGCAAGAAAGGTGTCATCTGCGAATTGCAGATGTGAAAGCGGCTCAACCCCTTCAGCAATCTTTATGCCCTTCCATTGCCCCTCACCACACTTCAAAGTGATCAGCCTTCCAAGAACTTCAGCCAAAATAATAAAGAGAAAAGGGGATAGAGGATCCCCTTGTCTAATCCCCTTGTTTGAGTCAAAGAAACCCTGAGGACTTCCGTTAACAAGCACAGAGAAACGAGGAGAACTAATACAACTATTAACCCAATCAATCCATGCTGAATTAAAACCAAATTTTGATAGCACCTGAAGAAGGAAGCCCCGATTTACCTCATCATATGCTTTCTTAATATCAATCTTCACCATCATCCTTTCAGTTTTTGCCAAACGGATGGAATGAACTGCCTCATGAGCTAAAATGATACCCTCATAAATGGACCTCCCAGGAGCAAAGCCACTCTGCTCATTAGAAATCACATAATCCAAAACAACTTTCAACCTATTTGCTATTACCTTCGAAATAATTTTGTATATAGTGTTGCAAAGGGAAATCGGTCTGAAATCCTCAAAGGACGAAACAGCAGCCTTCTTAGGGATCAAAGCAATAAACGTGTTGTTGAAATCTTTAAGGATGAAACCCCCCCTTCTAGATTCTTCAACAACCTCCAGAATGTCATCAACTAAAACACTCCAAAACTTTTGATAGAAAAGGGCAGGGAACCCATCCGGTCCAGGAGATTTATCAGCCCCTAAACCAAAAACAGCCCTTCTTACCTCCTCCATAGAAACAGGGGCCAATAGCATTTTATTTTGGTTTTCAGCAATACAGTTGGGAATAACATTCAGGATTGGGTTGAGGCCATTGGACACACCAACATCACCATTAAAGATGCTGGAGAAAAAACTCACCGCCTCCGAATTAATCTGATCTGCCCCAGAAAGCACAACCCCATTACCATTTTTGATGGAAAAGATCTTGTTATGAGTTCTCCTAACTTTAACCGAGGTGTGGAAAAATTTTGTGTTTCTGTCCCCTTCCTTAAGCCAGGTCTCTCGAGATTTCTGTTTCCAAAAGGATTCCTCCCTTGCAAGAGCCTCAGCATAAAGTTTATTTAAGACCTGCTCACACCTAAAAGCTTCTTCATCCATCCCCTGGGAGATGATTTGTTCATGCAAAACCTTTAACTCCCCTTCAAGCCGAAGCTTCTCGCTGAAAATATTCTTAAAAGAATCTCTATTCCAATTTTTAATTTGCTCCTTCAAAAACTGCAATTTTTTGAAAAAGATAAAAGCTTTATTACCAGCTATAAAATGAGGCTGCCTCCACCAGCTCTCCACAAGCGAGTTAAAATTGCTGTCCCTCAACCACATAGCCTCGAACTTGAAGGGGCATCTATCAGGAGCGGTGTCATCTTGCATCCTAACACAGATTGGGTAGTGATCAGAACCAGTGATCGGAAGAATCTCAGCCATACAAGTCCAACGAGAACCAGACCAATCCCCAGCAATAAAGAAGCGGTCTAACCTCTCAGCAATATTTAAAAAACCACTTCTCCTGTTATTCCAGGTAAAATCTCCCGATCTGAAAGGAAGCTCTATCAGGCCATTTTCCAACACAAAGGCACTAAAATCCTTGTGACTTTGACCATTCCAACCAGCACCCCCCATTTTATCAGAAGGGCGAAGAAGAGCATTAAAATCTCCTCCGATGATATACATATTGACCATATCTTGATTTAAAATTTCAGACAAATCATGCCACAGCTGTCTCTTTAAACTTGGATTATTCGGACCATACACATTTAAAATAAAGAGGCTTACATTAAGCTGTTTTGAGAAAACTTTCAGAAGCTGCCACCAAAAATCCTGTTTCACCACTTCCACCTCAACAACAGAGACCCGCCATAGAACAGCAAGGCCCCCCGAGGCTCCCAGAGCCTCAACAAAATTGCAATTCCACTGAGGAAAACGTCTGGAAAAAGAAACAAAACCATCCGCCTTTAGCTTAGTCTCTTGAAGCAAAACTAAATCCGGCCTTACTTGATCAAGACACCTCTTGACCAAGCGAATCTTGTCAGGGGCATTGCAGCCCCTGACATTCCATGATAGGGTTCTCATTGCCTCCGGGAAAAGGCATAACCTTTTCCCGATCTCAATTTGCTTTGGCCGGCAGCATTACCCGCCAGTTCCAACTTAACCCTGTTGGATTTAGGTCCCCGCCTCTTCTTTTCACCCACCTTGACTTTGTTTTGCATAGAGGATGTTTGGTCTAAAGACCTTGTCCCGGAAACACCTGTGCTAGAATGTATTCCCAAGATATCCTCCCCATCCAGAAAATCATTTGAATCATCCTCTGATTCCGAGTCTAAGGAATTACCTCCGCTGTCTTTCACTCCTTCGAAAGAGCTCTCAAGGTTTCTGATGGGAGATATCTGAATATCCTTATACAAAGGGTCTTCCTCATCTTCCTCTATAATATCTTTTCTAAAGCAATGAACCACGTCCCTAAAATTATGCTCTTGTGCAACAGGAATAACCAACTCTGTTGGATGCAAAACTGAGGCCAAAATTAGGGAAGCCTTTTCTGAAGAAATATGTATGTTCCCCTCTCTTTTTTCACCAGATACTACCTTTGAACTCTCTTCTCTGCCTAGGCTGAGAACTCCATCCTTCTTACTATTTACTGCGCAGTCATTTGTTTCCACACCCAAGCAGCACTCACCAGCCAGAACATCCCCAGCCGCTAAAAACTCCCCACCTTGAAGCTGGTCTGCAGACATTGAAACTTCATACCTCAGTCCAGAACCTACTGACACTGCCAAATCCTCCCTAACACCAAAACTTGCATCCATACTGAAATTTTCAGACAAAAGAACCACATCACCCTTTTGGTCCCTTTCCCCTAAAACATGAAAACAGCTATTTGTTGAGCGAACACTTTCAAGAGATTGCCGAACCAACCAGTCCAGATCATTCCACTGCCATTCCCAATGGTTACCTTCTGAAATATTTATGATCTCTTCAGTTAACAGCTTTTGCAATGTCTTTTTACCTTTATCACCTTCTTTACATAAACCAAACGGGTGAGCAGAAGTTTTACATTTTGAGCAAGATTCCATAATATTCTCAATCATAATCTTTTGATTCCAAACACCAGAACTTGATTTGATTTCCACGGTATCTGGAAGAGTATGAACTGTTTGCCAGTTAATACAGATTCTCATATACATGCTGAGATCAGATTTGTCAACTGCTTCTTCCGCCATTAAAAAGCCACCCAACCTATTACCAATAAACTTAAGAGTTTCCTGATCCTTATACTCCTGAGGAAGGCCAGGAAGTTTTAACCAAATCGGGACAATGCTGGATTGGTCATCACATGGTTTAAAATTTGGTTGCCACTCCTTAAAGGAAAAACCCTTCCCTTCCATGAAGAAAGGCCCACTGTTGAGAATCCAATCTCTATCACGAGATGAGGAGCAGATAACCAGATAAAACCCATTTTCTAAAGTTTTAAGCTCCACACCTTCCCCCCACTGCTCTTTACACCACGAACTTATCTTTGAGAAAGCAGGCCAAGCGCCTCCCCATTTCATGAAAAAAGCCTTATCTTTGAGAAAATGAACAGATTCGCACCATTCTTCATTTTCAACCACCATGGACACAACCCTATTATAACTAGAGTTTGGGCATACCTCTAAGACCGAAGCTGCTTCTTTGGATGGTTTTGGACGCCAGAATTTCTCTTGAATTGCCCTGAAGTCCATTCTCTGCCCAAAATGTAAAGATCTATAACCATCAAAGTTCGAGGTCTTCCTTGCCCTAGCCTCCCTAAAATCAAATCGTTCTCGATCCTAGTTTCTGGCTTTCCTTTGGACCTTCCATTTAATCCCTTGCAAAGTGGGGATCCATTGTCTAGATCTCCTTCAAAAGCGGCTATTAA
>VDFB02003374.1:0-10262 GCA_007258455.2 Sequoia sempervirens | reverse complement strand
ATGACACAAGAGGACGGGGGCGGAGACAAAACCAAAAATGGAACTTCACAAAGTTCAAAGTTTGATTCCAGGTTTGGCTCTAGTCCCGACAAAAAAGAAAAGAACAAAAAACACAAGTACAAGGGAAGCGGGACCAGAGCGAACACCAGACTAGGCCCAAACAACAAAGAAAATGAGGAAGAATACAAGAGGAGATGAAGTCGGAATGGGGACACAATATGGAAACTTGAAATTTCATACTTTCATTCCAATCACAATTCCACTTCCGCGTGAGAAAACAAAAAAAACACAAGGAAATGACCAAAAAACAAGAGGACATACCAACCCAAGAGTTTGTTGAAATCAACCAACAAAACAAAGGAGAAACAAAAGAGAAGGCAGAGTCAAAGTTGGAACTATATCTGAACTAGAAACATTGATAGAGTCATGTGTTTAGATTTGGTTCGAGACCTGCTTCCAACAGAGCAAAATATAGACTTAGAAGCAAAACAAACAACTCCTAAGACCCAACCAAACAACCAAAGGAAAAAAAAAAACAAAAGAAAAGGGGGACCCATTTTGTTCCAAAATAAAATAAAATGGGGTGGTTATGCAAGGCATAACAAATGGTGGCTCGACTGGGAAAAATGGTTTACCCATTTTTAAGATATTGAAGAATTCAGTCACCCCAAAAACTTATAAATTATGAGATGTGTTAACTTAAGTGTGATTAAAATATTTATGTAAAATTGATCTGGAATCTCACATGTAGAACCATCATAAACTACTGCTTGAATCTGAGTGTATGCATGCTTATGGTGCATCCTTCTTTATTTGAGTTTTCTCGACACTTAAAAAAATATATCTATGATCTAAGCTACATGGGTTGAGTCCTTTGACTGTCATGCAATGGAATTTTGGGTATTGCTTTGCTACCAGTCAAGTGTCCATAGTCCCGATGAAGATACCTCTAGTTCTCTCAGAGCATTGCTCTACTGCCAAGTAGGCATCCAAAGCCCTGATAGAGATACTTGAATTACCCATTTAGTATTGAGTTTTCCTTTTATTTTAGTGCTTCTCTTTTCTTATTTCTTTTACAGGCCTTACTTGTGAAAATTATTTTCAAAAACCTTCTCAATACAAAGACACTTATAGTCTGATATGTGGGTTGCGAACTACAATGGATCCTATGACAGTTTTGGGGGAAATTTTTTTTCACTTGAATCAAAGATATAATCACTTTGAGATGAATAGGCACTTTATAGTAGAATGTTTTATCTATTTTGTGACAGATTTCATTGATAGTTTAGGAGGTTATCTACAATATACCTTACTCCTAATAGCCTTTAGACTCATGCTAAAATGACCATAAGGAATGAGCTTTAGAAAAAAATCTTTCGACATATATGCCTAAAAATGCCTAAACCAATTTCTCTCCTAGTGCCTGCAACATTCTTTGAATAACAACCCCAATATTTTAAGATGAAGAGAAAAGAGAATCCCCAAAGAAGAAAACACAAAAAGACACAAAACAACAAAGGAAACAAAGAGAAAGAAAGAAACAACAAACAAACAACCAACAGAAGCAAAGAACCAGTATTTACACAAAAACCATATATACAATTAATTCAGAAACTCAAACCTTTATGATCCGAAGTAATGCTTGAGAAAATTCCCATTGACTGGCAACATAATAGGTTCTCCCATCATGGTGGTCAAATGAAAAGCGTTCTCACCCAAGATCTCGGCTACTTGGTATGAACCTAGCTAGAGTCTATCATTTTTTTGGTGATCACCCTTTTTCTCCTTAGCCTTATCCCTCAACAACACCAGATCTGAGATTCTTGCTGATCTAGACATTGCAGGTACACCCCCTCATAATTTCTTATGTATAGAGCCCCTCCTTTGAGCATGTAATGAGAACTCTTCATCCTTAGTGCCCTCCTCTGGGTAGCATTCATTTCTTCCGGTCATCTGTTATTGAGAAGGAAGAAGATCAAGTCAGTACACCATGGGTCCTTGGTAAATGAGTGCACAATATATTGCTGACAAGTAATATTCTTGTCAACATCTGCCATGGCCTTTGATAAACCTTGTCCTTAGACAAGTTTCATTGGATGGATCTCTAAATCATACTCTTGTAGGATAGCCATACATTTTCCTCTTCTTTCCCCTAATTCACTTTGCATAAGGAGAGACTTAATCACTGGATCAGGCACTATAGAAATAACTTCGCTCCTCAGAATGTAATGCCTGAATTTTTTTACTATTCATACCAATGCAAAGGCCTTATTTTCCAAGGGTGGGTACCTGACTTCTGCATTCTTGAATGGCGATCTCATGAACACAATTGGCCTTTCATCTCCTTCACCTCTGCATTGTGTTATGTTGTTGCACATGAATGATCAGATGCAAATGAAAAAATATAAAAGGGCTTTAGGTAATCTGGGTTGGTCAAGACTGGTGCCTTAGTTATTGATTGCTTAATCTGCGAAAAATGTAGATTTAGCCTCATTGCTCCATTCAATTTTAGCATCTGTCTTCATCATCTCATTGAGGGGTTTGACAATTTCTACAAACCTTGTTATGAACTTCCTTACAAAATTAATCCTCCCGAAGAAGGACCTCATCTCCTTTTTACTTCCTAGCATCACCAATTTCAAAATAGCCTCGACTCTATCGGGATCTATGGATATCCCTCTTTGTGATATCACATGCCCTAGAAATTTCCCTTCAGAAACTCCAAAGACACATTTCTTGGGGTTTAGAGATACTCAATAGCTGATACATCTCTTAAGGACCTTTGCTAAATCAGCAACATGATCCTTTCTCTTCTTGGAAAAGATTTTCAAGTCATCCACATATATAATAATACACTTACCTATCAAATATTTAAAAGCCACATCCATTGCACGCTGAAAGGTAGCTCCAGCATTAATGAGGCCAAATGACATGCGTCGATAGGAAAATGTTCCCCATTTTGTAGTGAAGGCAGTCTTCATTCTATCCTCATGGCTGACAAGCACTTGGTTATACCCAGGATAGCCATCTAAGAACAACATCATCTAAGATCCGTTGATAGTTTGTAATACCTCATCAAGAGAAGGAAGTGGATAGTTATCCTTCTCTGAGGCTTTGTTTAGGTTCATGAAGTCAACACATAGCTTGATCTCTCCACTTTTCTTATGTACTAGAAGGGCATGTGCAGGATCATGGTATGCCAAAAAGTGGCAATGGAGAAAAAAAAATGTGTTTCTACGACTCAAAAATGCAAAAATGCCAAGTTGAATTTATGTGGATCGAGTGACTACCGAAGCAAAGCCCAAACCTAGATTTAAAAATCAGATATCCGATCCAAATCGAATATCTAATTTTATATACATATATATATCTATTTCGGGCCGAATGAAACCGACTAAAACTCATCGTCATTCGACTTAACCGCGACGGGCGCACAGTGGAAAGTGCAAATCAGATATCCGATTTCAAATCCATCTACAACAGGTTAGATTCTTGATTTTTTATTTGCTATAATCAAATTTTCAATTAGATTTGTTTAATTTTAGTTGATTTTTTTCAAAATAGGGTTTTTTGATAGATTTATTATGAAAAATTTGAGTTTAGCATGGATTTTGAAGAAAATTGAATGTTTGCAATGGATTTTCACTTAAAAATAGTGTTTTTTATGTATTTGGATTAAAAATTAGAGAATTTTATAGATTTTTGTTAAAAACTATGGTTTTTGTTGGATTTTTAAAAAGAACTAGGGTATTTTTATACTATTGTCATTTATATTGTCTGATTTTAATTAGATTGATTTGTTTTTATATTTAATCAGGCATTATGGCTGCATGTATATAAAATTAAAATTTTGTGCATTTCTAAAAGTATTCCTATTGGCAGACCTAAACATCTTCAATTAGGATCCTCAGATACTATATCTCATTTTTAGATTTTAAATTTAACAAAAATCAACCTCATCAGTCTAGGGTGCCAATTCCCTGTCCAATCAGTTTTGACAAAGATTTGGATCATAGTTCTATCTCTATGATTCTTATGTTGTTTTGGGTTTTGTGTGTGCAAATTATTTTAGTTTTTGTGACTATTTTGTGTTTTCCCTTCATTGTATGAGCATTAAATTGTTTTGAATCTTGTAGAAAATTTATGAGCTTCATGACCTTGTGTCACTTCACTAATACCCACGTGAGATGTAGTTGTAGACTTATGGCTTCCTATGTTGCAATCATAGCCAATGTTGAGCTTGATTCTTATAACTCTTTCACTCAATGTATTATGTCTACCCAATCCATCTTATATTCCCTCCCTAGTCCTACATTACCCATGTCTTTTTTGTAACCTAACATTTATGTGGACTTGGCATATGTTATTTCTAAGGTCCCCAATGATAATCTAGAATAATTGGATAAAGACCTACAATGAATTCAACAATTCTTAAGCATTGAACCTTTGGATGGAGAAGCAATCCCTCTTTTGGATAGCATTGGGAAGTTGGTAAATGATTAGGAAGGGATAGAAGTGTTACGTAGCCTAGCTAATATAGTAGATTCTAATATTCCTTCGGTAGCTAGTTTCACGAAATTTTTGACTAATGCTCAAAATCCTTTTGGAAAATAAGTTTCCTCTCCCACAATAATGCCTTCTATTCCCAACTTTACACCTCCAGTCATAGCATCAATGATGGAATATAACAATGGTTTAAACTCAAGCTTAGGAATTTCTAGTGGAAATTATAATAGTTTTTTCCCTTCACCTATAACACCTCCATATTCATCACCCCTCCTAAACATGAAATATAATATCCCACCATTCCTCCATACTAGTTCACCATACTTGAAAAACTCTCACAACATGTGGCCCAATGATTTGTGATAAATCAACTTTTTTAAAGCATGACATTATTACAACAACAAATTTCAAACTTAAACCAAAATCAAACCAATAGTAAACATCCAAAATACCTTACACATAGTTCATTAATGTTCACTATTTTAAATACACCTATACTACAAAACATTGAAATACCTCACTTTGGAAAGTACAATGGTAAAAAATATCCTAATAACCATTTGTTAGTTTTTACTACCTTGTGTAGAGACTTTATTTTTGAAGATTCACTCATAGTGAAACTCTTTTCTAGATCATTGAAAGATATGGCCTTGGATTGGTTTTGTTCATTGTCAAACAATCAATTACCTCCTTTACACAACTCATTAGTGATTTCCTCCAACACTTTCAAGTGAACATCAGTCCTCAAGTTACATTAACAAATTTAGTTCATTGTAATCAAGGACCTAAAGAGAAAATAAAAAACTTTATGAAATGATACTAATCCCTTTATTTGCAATTCTCCTATAGTCTTCAAGATGTTGACATTCAAAGGGTGTTTATAGGTAACTTACAACCTAATATTCTAGATAAGAAATTGCTAATGAAATATCCATCCTTAACACGTTTTTGTATAACCCTTCATGATTATCGAATATCGATTAGTTGGTATGAAGGTACCCCTTCATAGGCTCCTATTGGTCAATCATATAAGTCATGCCTCAAAACAACTATCAATCATTTAAAAAGAAAAACAAAAAATTCATTACTTGATAAACATTCATGTCAAACTGCTATAATATTGAGACAAAAGTAACTACTGTAAACATAACTCTAGATATAAATTTAGGCCATGAGATAGGAAATTTTCATAGTTGTTTGATTCTCTCCATGTGATCATGTTGCAATTGTTAAACAAGAATATGATTGACTTCCTCCAATTAGTCATATTCAAACAATTAAACCTTTACCACCAAACTTTAATGCAAAACATTTTTTCAATATCATCGTACACCTCGACATGATATGGAAAGATGTAAGCATATTATAACCAAGTGCAAGACCTCATTCCTAATCAAATCCAGTTGGATGACCTATTAATGACAAAGGAAATAAATTGGTTTTTTTTTTTTCAATACTTACAAATATTTACAAGCCCATTTGCCAATTCATTCAACAAACTTTGTTCAATACAATGATAATGAAGAAGATGATAATGATTTTTCCATCTTTATAAACAACATTATTAATATTCAAAATCATAAAGGAAAAACCAATATTTTGTTTGACATTTCTTTTACATATATTGATTCTTCTATAACTACACTCGATGGTCTTCTTTATATCAAGTTTGTAGAAACCCGAAAAGGGGAATACTCATTGATCCCATGTACATAGTGAATATGATCAAAAAAGAGTTATTGTATGTACATGAACTTTATGCAGATGATTATGAACAATCAAAAGCATGATTAAAAGCTCATGATGGTTATGGCTTCCCTATAATTGGTTTGATAACTCTCCCAGTAAAGTTGGACCTAAATAGTTGGGTGGTTTTGATAGATTTTTATAGAAAATTTTGAGTTTAGCATGGATTTTGATGAAAATTGAATGTTTGCAAAGGATTTTGACTAAAAATAGTGTTTTATGTATTTGGATTAAAAATTAAAGAATTTTATAGATTTTTGTTAAAAACTAGGGTTTTTGTTGGATTTTTTTAAAAAACTAGGGTATTTTTATAATATTTTCATTTATATTGTCTAATTTTAATTAGATTAATTTGTTTTTAACTTTAATCAGGCATTATGGCTGCTAAAAATGAAAATGCACAAATTCCACCACCTCCACCACCTCCACCTCCTCCACCTTCCACCTCCTCCACCTCCACCACCTCCACCACCACCACCTCCACCACCTCCACAGCCATCAATTCAAGAATTAATTTCTGACAAATTGCAAAAATTAAGGGGCATTTAAGGTTCATACCAGAGTCCCTCGACATCTTCACATGTCAAACACAATGAAAGAAATAATTAAAAATATAGAAACCCTCTCCCTCACACAACATAATGCCTTCTATCTGGGGAGAAGAGACATGAGAGAATATTATGCATGTGTGGATTGTCCTATGATGATGTGAAAGATCTTGGAATGTTCTCAACAGACTCCTCTCATTTCGTTAACCCCCAAGCACTAGTTTTCTCTGGCCATCGTTAATAAACAAAAATTTCTATAAAATGGTGCACTCATAGAGACATTGTAGAAATTTTTTGGGATCATTGGTGTATGGTTTTTTGAAACCACCGAACAACAATTTGGATGTACCATTTTACTTTATAAAAAAATTATATGCTAAGTTTGTGTTAGGGCATCATGTCAATTAAACCCTTCCAGGGCGTTGGTGGAGGTATGCCCCAGGATAGACTAGGGGCAGTTAGAGTAATACCTCACCCATATGTTCCCCCTCCTCCCCTTCCTCCACCACCTTCAGTATACCATCCAGATATTATGCAGGATGCGGCCACATAGACTATCCATGCTATTCACTCTTTGAGTGGTCTTTTGGTTTCACATGCTTCTGTAGTAGCGCAGCCACATTCTGTGATGTTGGTGATGACTCGAGTGCTGCTGCGTCATCCTCGTCAGGTCCACATATTTGTGTACCACATACTTGCTCCATGTGTCGCCAGATATGCTTGGGCCCTCTTGTACAGCCTGCCGAGCATCCCTTAGACACTTCCGATTATGACTTCCATGATGTGGACATTATAGATCAGACGTAGGGGAGTGGAGCACACTGTACAGAGTCCTCTCTTGCTAGAGAGGGGGACATTGGAATAGTGACATAGGTAAAATTTAAGTTGTGAATTCATAACTTGCATTTGTTTTTAAATGAATATTAATAAGAGATAGTATAATGTACTAATATTTATTTACATGGTCTATTTAACAGTTGATGTTCGAGGAGGAGCTGACAAATGTGACGGATAGCACCGTGAGGGCCATTTCATTTGGCCTAGACACGCACACAATATATATTTTTTCACTCACTCATTTACATTTATTTATTGTATACTTTCTTGTCCTTTGAATTGTCATTAAAATGAAATTATATAATAATTTATATGTTTATCTTATTTTCCTCTTGTAGGAAATACCTTATGCGAGCGAGGTGCAGCCTTGTCCAGATTATGGAAGAGTAATGTTGGATAAGGGCAAGGTAATTGAACTCAAATTTGATTGAATTAAGAATTTTAAGATCATTTATTGATTATACATATATTGACATAGATTGGTAGTTTCATGTGTACTTGTCATTTTTATGTGCAGGGAATTATGAGCTATATGTCCTTGTTGACAAGTGACACAACGCCCAAAGCAATACATATTGGAACACTTGGAGTAGGTGTTGAAGCACCTCAAGGAGGAGGTGTCGAAACACCTAAAGGAGATAAAGAAAAAGATCAACCTAAAGAAGTATGTGTTCATTTTATTTTGTGTTTGGTATTTATATGTTCCTATTACTGACAATTGTATGCAAACTTGGATCACTTTTATGTTTTTGTTCACCTATATAGATTGAAATTACAAAAGATGGTTTGGTCGGTTCTTTGAGAGGGGCATATTCTAGAACTCCTAACCCTTTGAAGAGACGGATATTTCAGGTAATCAAGATTACAATTTTAGAGTTCAATTATAATTTAATGTATATTGATTTTGATGTTAATTATTCAATTCCCAATTATATAGCATAACCAATCTCAATTGTGGTTTTGACTTTTTCTTGTGCAGCTACCTTCAGAGGCAACGAAAAGGCTTCATGAGAGGCTCCATTTTGATGATCCACCAGTAGTTTAGGATGAGATAGACATTTTGGAATATAAATTTTGAATAGATACCGAGATGGTATATGCCACATATTGTAAAACTTTGTTTGAGTTGGCGTTGATGCCATTTTTGTATATGGACATACACTTGATTATTGGATAATTTCATATATAGAAGTTGACAATCAAAATTTAATTTCCTCCTCATGTGCATAATTAAAATCTTTGAAATTTTAATCGCGAGCAATGGTTAAATATCTTGATGTACAATAGCATAAAAAAAGAATGGTTATATTATGTAGTTTATTCATATTTAGAAAGTTTGATTACATTGCATTGCACATCTTTCTAAACTCAGCATTACCCTACATTGTATAAGTAACAACTAGATACCGGAGAGGATGAAAAAATTCAATTACAATATAGTTTTTACAAAGTCAACCTAACCAATTATGCAATTACTTCACAGTACATAACTAATAATTAAAAAATTATTCATCTTATTGATTACATTGCATTACACATCTTTTAAACTCAAACCATTACTTCACATTGCATAAACATCCACTCCAAGCACCTATCCTTCATGTACCTACCTTTTACCTTAGTCAAATAAATGCTAGGCACCAATTTCAGTTAGTCTTGTCAGTCTAGGTGCCTATTCTCATCCATCATGCCACTCAAAACATCATTTTAGTTCATCCCAAGCACCATTTTTACCTGCTGCTCACTGCTTCATGACTACTAGGCACACTTTCAAAAGCCTCATGTCACTAACTCACCTTCTAGTTAGGTGCATGTTTTGGCTGATGCTCTATAAAAGACCTCTCCTTTGAAGATACTTTAGCAGGTTGGAAACATGAATACCAATGCTACAAATAATTTTTTCTTTCACTGCCAAGCAAAACACAGCATGCTGAAACATTCCAACACAATGACAAAGGCATGTGACACATATAATGGAATCATCTTTATATATACACTAACACATACCTAGACTTTCAAATTAAATTAATTAACCCATGCAAAAAAAAAATCACAAGAACTCAAGAGCACACAAATTAGTCACTCACACACAAACTGTAACCAAGCTAGCTTATGAGATTCAAGAAAATAGGTGTAATAAGAAAACCTTCACAGTGATTTAACTCGAAAAGTTGTTTTCAATCCACCAATTCACTAGAGTTTCCATCATTCTTTCCCTTTTCTTCATATTCCATAATAGGATATGGTTCTCTTTTCAACCCCTTTGCTCTACCCCTTTTCGTTTGATTTTGCTCTTCTAGGTTCTTATTGTGTATGTTATTACTTGTATTTTCATTATTTTCCAGAGAGGGTGATGGTTCCTTCTTTGATGTAGTTGGCCTCTCTCTTTTAACCCCTTTCTTTCCCATTGCTTTTACTAGCATAACTTCTGATTCTATAGTCACTATCAGGTTGAACATGAGGAGCAAGTAAACAAACATAATTTGCAATATTTCCTTCCTTTATTTATTTCATTACCCCAGTTACTACTTTCAAATTTGACTAAAACATTATTCAAAATGTAGCGTATATGGTATAGTACAATGTGGCATGAAAATGAATCTCTGCTTCATACAATATAATAAT
>VDFB02003373.1:0-44944 GCA_007258455.2 Sequoia sempervirens | reverse complement strand
TCTCATCACTTGTGCTTTGCCCATTTGTAGGTATAGTGTATGCAATCTTTATTGCCTGTAAGACATCAAATCCAAGGTAAACCAGATAGCCTTCCATCTTAACCTTCTAGAATGCATAGTTTGTGCCATCGAACATAGGGATCTCCTTGTTCGCCATCCCAAATCCACCTCAAGTTGTTAAGCTTTTCTCCAAGGAACCTTGCTTTGATACTAATTGTTGAATGAACACGAAAACTAAGAGGGGGGGTGAATTAGTTGTATCTAATTAAAACATCAAAACCCTCAATAGTAATTAGATCCACATGCATTTATTGAACCATTAATCTGTTATAATGTTTAAAACATAAATTGAAACAACTCAACACCATGCATTAGAGAACACCATATTTACGTGGAAAACCTAAGAAGGGAAAAAACAAGGTGAGGATTAGCTCACAATATAAGTAATAACAAAATTGGTACAAATGCTCATTGCTAGAATAAGACACATTGTCCAAAAAGGCTCACAACCAAGGCTCACTGTCAGAGTACAAAAAGAAGATAGAGAAGAAATGTTACACAAAGAACATGATATCAATGCAACAGGGATTCCACCACAATAGCTCCAACACCTTTGCAGTCTGTTTGAATGATTATAGACACCTTCTGCTCACTGCTTCTAGTAGTCCAACACTTGAAAGTTTGCACTCCTCTGCTCAATTTTGCATCACTTGCATCATACACTTCGCGCATTCATCTATGTTGCATCTTTCTTAACCTCCAACAATTAAATTCATACTTATACCTTCCTCAACCTTGAAACCCTTTCCAAGGTTGACAATGCACCTCAAACGTGCAAATTCAAATTAGGTCAGTGCCAAAACATTTTTGTGGCGAGTAGAAGTGAATGCAGAGCACATCAAAACTTAATTGGGACCCAAATAAACAATAGCACTTAATCACAGACTACCACAAACTCCGAAGACGCTTCACATGTAGTGTAAACACCAAGTCGACTGTTACTCATGCAAACATCATTAATCAATTAAGTACACACTTCATTTGTTCAATCCATAACTCATGGACAACAAATTTCACCTGAACACGATCCAAAAATACCCTGAAAACTAACAAAATCCTTTGCAAAAAATTTCACCTAAAGAATGTACAAGCCTAGTACATCCATACAACACTGCCACACATTATAACTTGAAAGACCATCTTCTAGAACACAAAACCACAAATCCTCTTTACACAGGAAAGAGACCAACACCATCAACACACCTTCAAAATCGCAAGACCTACAACACTTCCTCAATATATCAACTATACATGCACACTTAGACAATTCAATTAACACCCCTTCCATCAACCAGTTGACACAAATGACAACACAGTCTTGTTGACATCAATGACAACACCAATCTACACATACTTGCAACAACTTCTACCTTCAAATCCATTCCAATTTGGTGAGCTCCCAATGTCATTATAAATTAATATCCTCAAGTTTAATAATTTGAATTAAGAAAAGTGTTAATAACAATAATTTTAATTTAATCTTATTTCTAAATTTCTTGTTTACTAACTAATAACCAAATTTCTAACTAAGCATTTTTCTTTAAATAGTTCATTCAAGTCTTTTGTGTGTTTACATTTTAAGAATGTTGAGTTAATTGCTTCTCTTATTGCTTCTTTTCCAAACTGATTTGCAGATGGGTCTATGAAAATTGTGTCGATTGCAGGTTGGAGAATAAAAAAAGATCATTTTCTAGATTGTTTAATTGTTTCTATTTCACATAAAATTGTTGCCGATTTAAATTGGTCTACAAACTAAATATGCTACTGGTTGGAAGGTTTTCCAGTGACATTGATATATATATATATATTCCTTGTCGATTTATGTAAATAAATTCTAGAAGATTAATTGATTTTTTTTTTGATTCACGACTATTGTTTTCATGGAGTTTTCATAGAATTTCAAATAGTTTTTTATTATTATTTTATATGGGTTGCTGCAAAGGAGGAAAGGGCGAGGCCTTCCCATGGGGCCAAGCCCCCATGGGTTGCGGCCCCCATGGCCGCCTATCAGGAAATTGGGGCGGCCTGCTAATGACGAAACCATCGACCTATATAAATTAATGTAGATTTTATAATATATGCTTTAAATTTACGTTATATTTAATATTTGTTAATTAAAAATTTTAATATAGTTTTATATAATTATATATATGTATAATATTTATATATAAATATATTCTTATATATATACACACACATATATATGTATGTATCTAAGACCTTGCCCCCAACACCTAAAATCTCAAAAAATAGTGTAAGGACACTCACACCCTAGGCATGAGTGTCCCCTTTTTTGGATCCAAATTCAAACATGTTGGTGTTGGCAATTTAATATTTTCAATTTTCAATTGTCTAAAGTAGGCTATCATGATTTAATTTTTGGGAAATTGAATAAATTCCTATAAATACCTAGTTATTACATCATTTGAATATTAACTAGAAAAAGGTGAACATTAAGAGAAATTACTATTATCAAGAGCAAATCAAGAGCAACATTTCAGAGTATTATTACAACAATTCAAGATTCTAACATCATGTCAAATCTTATGTGAGTTTATGTGTGTTCATGTTATCATTGTTTTGTGAAGGCTAACACTTTTGTAGGTCTCTAAAGCATTCAAGCATTCAAACAAGCAAGATCGAGACCTTGAGGTGATGTGCATGACTTCAGTCCTTCAAGGAAGCCATTGAAGGGTGGTGAGTTGCAACACTTTGTGATTTCATTATTCCTTCTTATTCATTATCCAGTTATCATTGACATTGTCATAGTGGAAGTGGAAACACTTACATGGGGTTTGATTGAGGAAAACCCCTAAAATGGCCCAACCTTTCATCTCTTTGTGAATGTGCAGATCTCAGGTTTGAAAAACATTGAAAGGATTTTGAAGACAAATTATTCATTGTTTCATTTGAAGACCTACATCTTGTCAAGCTATGAAAACTTAGTTACAAAAATATTTGATAGTGTTTCAACAGATCTAAAGGCAAAAATTCGAAGCTCAGATTCGACATTAGAGGACCTAAATTTTTTTTCTAAAAAGCATACAAGGACACTTTCTATCTTTGATTTGAATCACAAGTGCACAGTGTCCCGCTTTGCTCATTTCTATTGTCCAAATTTGTTTGTGAACTTCTGTACTTTCTATATTTGCATTAGAATAGTAAATTGCACTCTTAGCCTAATTAAATCATTGCATTTCATCATTAGGACATTTCCAAATTTGGTTAAGGGTTGGTTGACTCACCTGTTAGGTTGTAAGTCAATCACATACCTTATAAAATCCATCAAAACCCCACTAACCATTCAAATCTCTAATAAATGAATGACAACATTTTGAAAAAGTGCCTAAACCCTAGGGCTAACTCTTAGGGTTTACCATTTTCTATGTTTCATTTTGGTGAACTTGAGTTTTAAACATTATATACCTTTTGAAATTCACCCTAGATCCAAATCTTGCATTGTATTAGTTTGCATTTCTCATTTAGGGTTTCATGTTTGCATCATAAAAAGTCATAAAAATCCCAAAAAATCATATCATATTGCATCATAGGTTGCAATAGGTTTTGTTTCAGTCATCTTAGATCAGATCTACACTCAAGTTGCATTCATTAGGTTGTTACAAATCTGAAAGTGTTCATTGCATTCAAACTGCATCTTTCATTAAGCCAAAAAGTGAAAAATTGCATAGTTTTGTTTCAAAGTGTTATCACGGAATCTAGCAGCCCTCGTTCCACGGATAAACCCCCTACGAAACTTGTCTGTTTCCTAGGATTCGTGATGTTCAAGTATGCATAACGAAGTGATTTTCAATCCACCTCAAAAAGCGTTCCAAAGCCTTGAATAGTCAATTCGAGCATCCCCCCATGTTCGCCTCGCGAAGACCTTCGAAACAAGCCCCTTCGTGAAGTCTCACTATTCGCACTTAGCGAATTGCGAAAGATGCAGTTGCACTGAAAAAGTGTGCTTCTACTCTCAAGCCAAAATTTGGCTCAGTATGAAAAGTGCAGGAGCGCTAAAATTTAGTGCCCCTGCATGAAAGTGAACTTTCTCAAAAATGTAATAGCACTGAATTTTAGCGCTATTACACTTTTTCCTGACACTTAAACTTTTTCTGGCTCTGGCACGTTTCTTCTTCACAACGTTTCGAATTGCAAGCTCTTCTTCCTCTCGCGCCATTCTTTCTATGCACTTCTCTCCAACGTTTTTTGTGTTGGCTTCCTTCTTTGTCGCCCTTGCAATCACGTCTTAACACAAGCACATTGAAGAAATTCTTGTTTTGTAAGGAAGTTATCCTTGGCTCTCATCCACATTTGTGATGTTTGTGATGGCAATGAAATGAATTTTAGTTGCAGCTCTATCCAAAGGAAAACAAATTTTGTTTTCAAAGCTTTCCATGTTACAAGAAAATGACAAAGCGTCGTTTTCATGCACCATTTCATCTGTTTTACCAAAATATGCCAAAGATGCAGAAGCACTAAACTTTTGCGCCCTGACATGTTGAACATGTTGAAATAGAATCTAACTCTGAGAGATGCAGGAGCGTTAAAATTTAGCGCCCCTGCATCAAAACTGAAATCTCCAAAGATGTAAGGGCGCTGAATTTTAGCGCCCTTACACTTTTTACATTAATTTTTTCCAAATAAGCTTCGAACTCGCCTGATTTACTCCTGAACTTCTTTCCCTCCATTTTGTGCATCGTTTTGTGTGCCTTGTCATCCGCTCCACGCTTTCCCATCATCGTTGCTCGTTTCGCGCATCCCCATGCTACCTAACGACTAATGTTTGTTCTGGCTCAACACCTTGCAGTCTCTTTTCAAAGATCTTCAAAGTCTGAGTGATCAAAGTTCCAGTTGTTTTTTATGACTGCCAGTAAACCTCCGTCTTCTTCGAGAGAAAAAAGCAAAATGAAGTACAAATATCAAGGTGTCTATCCGCCAACCGTAGTGGTCTCCAAGGTGGAAGAGATAAAGGATACAAAGGTTGGCCATCAAGACTTGGTTGACTTTGCGAAGCAAACAGAGACGAAGCCTCTTCCTGACCCAATGAGAGCAATTGTACACAGTAACTTGCATTTGGTAGCCATGTTCCCTACAGCTGCACATAATACATAATTTATTCTTTAGGTGGCCTCTCACTACATCAGAGAAAGTAGAAGTGTGATCGATTCTTCCGGGCACGAGATTCTGAGACTCGACCCTAATTTCTTTGACATTGTTTTCAAGTTTCCTCATATGGAGAAATACATTGATATTTCTATACAAAAAGCACAAGAGGTTTTTGACGCTGATCCCAATAAAGCTAAACACCTAATAAATACTCAATGGTTAAAGAAGCCTAGATCATCTGTTTCCAGATGGCCAAAAGGACTCCTGCGAAGTGATTTCAAGGATGACGTCAAAGATATGATCACATTTTTAAGCAGAGTGAAAGGCTTGCCAGAATCATCCACTTTTCATGATTGGATGTATGAATACATCAGGATCATAAGGAGATAGAAGGTGCATATTGACTGGGGCAAACAAATAAGTGATGAAATACATGAGCAATTGATCAATGCTCCTTCTACTTTGAAATTCTACATGACTTCTTACCTAGTGTACGCGGCGGCTGTAATGAGGCAATTCCCGGGTCTATCTACAAAAGGGAATCGGATGATGGTACCTGTGTACAGATTTTTCTATCAATTGGAACTGAAGAGCTTTCATCGCCGAGGGTGGAGTCCGCAGAGGATGCTGGAATCGTGAATGAGACGACGGCGATTTGGTGCTGTTTCGTTTGTTAAGGATGTATGCGCTGGTTGTCATTATGTTGGATGGTGGGCGGTTGGCAGGTGGAAAACCCCGAAAGATACGAAAGGTAAACGATATCGGGTTGGTGAATGGTCTGGGCAGATGAACCCTCTGGTATAGGTTTGATTTTGATTACCGAGATGTCAGAAAAAGATTGCAAAAGGGTCATCATCACAAGTACCATTTTGAAGACATCTGGGCTGATTGCAGAGATGAAGAAGCCATTCGCAAAATGGACTATTGTAGGTTGACTGTTCAGCAGATCAGAGATCTTGATATTGCTGACCTACCAGACGATTTTACAGATCTAGGTGATATCATGAATGATGTCTATGATGAACAAGGAATTGCTAAAAGGCCGTTGCCTGCAATTCAATGGTCTAGGAAAGAAGTTACTAGCATGAGAGAGAGATTGAAGCCAATTCTAGCCAACACTGCAGAATGGTTACATAAGCATGGTTATGAAATGAAAAGTTTCAGAACAGACTCGGAGGGAGAAGAATCTGAAGCAGAAGCTCGCCAACAGCAAGAACTCCGCAACAAAAATAAATCAGCGGCTGTTCCCACTTCTTCACGAAGAGGTCCCAGGATCAAGTTCATTGTTGGAAAGAAAGATACCCATTCCGTCCCAGAGACAGAAATCACGGAATCCAATCTGTCTCACTCTAAAGGTAAAAAGTCTATTCTAGAGGAGGTAGATTCTAATGAAGAAGGAACTTCAAGTGATAAATCTGCTGAAGATGAAGATTCAGCAGAAGTAGACTCCGATGCAGAAGAGGTTTCTGAAAGCGGGCAAGAGTCTGAAGAAGGATCTGAAGGTGATTTTGAAGGTGAACCAGAATCAGAGAGACAAGAGGGTGATCAACAGGAACCCGAGCATGATCAAGAAAGAACTACTTCTCCTCCTGAGAATGAAGTTGAGGAAATTCCTAAAACGTCATCGCCAGTGACTTCCAATGTTCCTCATACCCCTCCAAATTCAAGAACTCCTCCACCTCCTGTTCCCTCGTCACCTATTCCTACTACATGAATCCCTGCAGTCGAGATATCCACTATTCCTGCAGCATCAACCCCGCTTGATACTCCCTCAGTGACAAGCATTCATACGGTTGATATACTGTCAAGTCCTCCATCGTCCATTCCTTGCCTGTCTTCACCAACATATGATATCACTTCTGAGAATGAATTCAATCATTTCATGAATGAGTCAATGCATGATCAGCTCAATGTGTAAACTACAGGAGCAATGATGACAAACACTTCTCCTATTGTCACAATACCCATGGTAACCTCAGACGTGACAATAACTTCAGAAGTAGCAATGGCAACTGAATTGACAGTGAATCCAGAAGCTCAAACCTCCTTCCTTCCCCCTTGGCTAATATCTCAAGTGTCGTAGCGTAAAAAGCAAATGATCTCTCTAGAAAGAGTTTGACCTCGAAGAGATAGCGTCCTTCCAAAGGCTAAAAGGGAAGAAAAAGGCAAAGGTATAGTTAAGGCTGGTGATGAAATCAAATTGGTGGACAATATGAAGTAAAATCAATTGTGGTAAAGTTCACCTCCAAAGGCAGAGTGTTGTATGATTTTGTTGAGAAGATCGTTGAACATGGATCTCAGATTATAATTGCTGCGGACGAGAAAACTACCTTGTTAGCTAAGCTCACCACAGAGCTTGATAAAGAGAAAAGTGTACTTTCCCAAGAGCGCAGAGACATGGAGAAATGCCTGTTGTCATGGTCGGAGATGATACAGGTAAAGCTCAGTAAATTGGTGGAAGTTGGGGTAATTCCTGACAAAGAAAAGTTTGTTGAGATAAGAGAATCTTTGAAACATCGAATTCAAGTAATTCAATCTCTTACGAAAGATCTTCACTAGGTACAGGAAGATGTCGAAGGACATCGTGTTATTCTTGAAAAAGGTATCAAAGAGTTGCCCGATCAACTTCTTGAGGAAAATCGTATCTTCCTGCCGGCCACAAAAATATCTCAGATCTACAAAGAAGCCATCATGAATTTGATTGACAGTTCAGACTTTTCAGAACCCTCACTGAATGTCATTTGTGATACAAGGCTCACATTGGATAACCTGAAAACGCATCTTGACAGGTGCAAGAAGGTTCACTCATCTACCATGAGATCGATCACGAGAATTCACACCATTGTGGATTACACCGTTGGTCCATATGAGAAGTTCGTGCAGGAGACTAGGAGGAAATATGAAGACTTTCGCGCCCAAAGGAAGGAACCATGAAGATTCCTGTTCTCTAGTGTTAGACATTTCCGGTGCATCCCTTTATGCATCTTGTAAATATTTCCTGACATCTTAAATGTCTTTTTGTAAATTGTAATTACACCAAGTTCGAAGATGTAATATTTTGAAAACAAATTACACTTTGACTTTGGTCAAAGTTAGGTGGGATCTCCTAAAATCGCTCACCTAACTTTCCTTAATTTCCTCAATTAGTTTCCTAATTTTTCTCATCCCTCTTTCTATATAATGTGAGGGATTTTCATTGTAAAAGGATCCTTTAGTATTTTGCAACGAAGTGCTGCCCTTTTTGAAGCAGAATTGTGAAACTTTGCGTTCATACTTTATGAATGAAATTTGATCAATAAAGAAGAGGATTGCAAACCAGACTTTGTGTTGAATTCGATACTTTTATGAATTGATCTTATTTGGTGGTGATTAGCTTGAGAAATCTGAAGGACTCCAAGTGATTTATGTAAACTTTGTGTTGCATCTATTATTTGGATTTACATTTGTGTTTTTGTTTGTCTTTCGGTTGAATGATCTACAAGACTTTGTGCTTGTAATTATTCATGCTCTTTGATAATTCGGTTGAATGATCTACAAGACTTTGTGCTTGTAATTGTTCATGCTTTTCGAGGAATTGGTGCGTCTAAGAAGACTTTGTGCTTCTAACGCGACAAACGGTACACTCTTCACAGATCCACCATTGAAAAAGCTATGGAACGACTTTGTGCCTTCGTGAGCTTTCCCTTTTACTTTATTTGTTTATTGTTAATTACTTCTGGTATGTCTACGCTTTGCTTTGACAAGATAGAGGTATTGGTATTACTGCTAGTTGATTGTTTAAAGTTATTAAGAATCGTGAACTTCCAACAGTGAAGCATTGTAAACATCTTCTCTGAAAAAAGAGAGAAAGATGAATGTAACACCCCCCCCCCACTTCGTAAGTTTTGTGTACATTTTATAATTACTTGTTTGTTTTATTATCGCTTCTGTTAGTAGTAAGAAGGGTGCCTCCCCTTTCCAAGAGGAGAGATTTACATCTCACATAGCTGTGGCTGAAGTCCAAGTTGTGTAATCTATCGAAAAGCTGATTACATAATTTTCACCCAACACAAAGTTGCATCAAATTATCATTCTTACCATGTTGCACCTTCAAATCAGTCAGTCATTATATTTTAGATCAAAAAATTGCATGTCAAAGTGTCACTTCTTGTTCAAGCATTTTTCACATTGTTGCATACTTGTATTTTTCAATTCCATAGTCATAAAAATTTCCAAAAATATTCACTGTTAAAACTGTCGATACACAAAATTGAGAATCTTAAACAGTAACAAGCACATTCAAATTTTGATTTTTCAAAACCCTACCTAGGACATAGGCACCCTAGGCACCTCTATCCTGCTTTTTTTTCCCTTGAAATTGGTCTTAGATCTTTGTTTTTGTGTTTTCTGTAGGAATATGTTGTTTCAATTTTGTGTCTGCATTTCAAATTTGTCATTTTGCATTCAACATTGTTGCACACTTTCATTCTTAAGTCCACAATTTTTTTTGCAAAAATCTGGAAAATATTCACTATTACACCTGTTTGAACACATAATCAGAAACCTTAAACAACACCCTAAATGGTCAAAATTTGAATTTCCAGACACCTTGTCTAGGACATAGGTGCCTTGGGCGCCTTTTTCCTACTTTTTTGAGCTTAGATTTTTGTGACAGAGTTCTTTCAATGTCCTCTATCCAAATCTGATCTATTTTTCAATTTTGTTTACAAAACTATTTAATTTTGATCATTTGGCCCATAAGGCAAGTAGCAACATGTTTCCTTTTCAAAGACGTGGTTTTGATATGGTAAAGCATGACTTGTATAAGTATAATATCCCTACTTATGAGTACAATCTATAGAAACAAAATGAGGTCATTAACAAGCATGTTAGTCATTCTCCCAATATCTCTCCTACTTGTGAGAGTATCATGGCAAAAGAGAATGAAATCATTGACACATTTCTTAATATCATTTTGCATATTATTCACCCATCTCCCAACATCTCTCCTACTTGTGAGAATGTTTTGGTGCAGGAGGATGCAATTGCGAAGAATCATGACAATCATAGTTGTTGTTCTCCCAATACCTCTCTTACTTGTGAAGAAAGTATCTTGGTGTTAGAAGATCTAATCGGTGAGCATCATGAAAATATTATTTGTTTCTCTCCCAAAACCTCTCCTACTGGGGAAGATATTATGGCACAAGAGGATGAAATCATTGGCACATTTCTTAATATCACTTTGCCCAGTCTTCATTCATCTCCCAACATATTTCCCACTTGTGAGAATGTTTTGGTGCAAGAGGATACAATCATAGATAATCATGAAAATCATAGTTATACTTCTCCTGATACCTCTCATACTTGGAATAAAGGTATTTTGGTGTTAGAAGATCCAATCATTGAGCGTCATGAGAATTTTGTTTCTCCTTCTCCCAATGCTTCCCACACTTGGGAGGATATTGTTGCACAAGAAGATGACATCATTGATACATTCCTTTCAAAATATAGTAAGATGGATTACAAAGATGAAGATGCTAAGGTCACCTTAGATCTCCCCTCGATAGAAGATCATCAACAAGAGGTTAAATCTTTTGAAGTTATGAATGCAAATGTGACTATTAGGTCTCCTTTGATTATTGGACCTCCTCAAACTCCTTTTGGACCTCCTAAGAGTCTTTTGATTATTGGACCTCCTAAAAACCCTTTGGATCTCCTAAAAGTTCTCTAACTATTGGGCCTCCTAAGTCACCTCTCATTATAGGACCTCCAGAACCTCCAAATTCTATCCTAAAGTTTTCAAAGCAACTTACTAGCAATCATGTGTCGCAACAATCAAGCTATCATACTATAGCTCACACATATAACATGAGAAACAATAATAAATCAAAACAAACTCCAACTTCCATCCCATTGTCTCAACCATATCTCCCACTCACACCTAACATTCCAAAGTGTAGTGATAAAGAATTTGATCTTGTTGAGAAGCTTCATAACACTCCTACTAAGATATACTTGTGGGATTTGATTCAAACATCACTTGCTTACCATGACATGCTTCAAAAGGATTTACAAAACGTTGTTATCCCTCCTAGTGTGTAACGAAATGATGTGGCAACTTTGATTGAAAATATGAATTCACCTCTTGGACATTGTCTTTCATCAAAATGAATTACCCCTTTTGGAAACACAAAAACAAAATGATGCTTTGATGATAATGGCTATTATTAGCAAGGTTGGGATCAGACACACCCTTATTGACAATGGTTTAGGGATTAATGTTTGTAGTGTAAATCTTTTGGATAAAATTGGAGAAAATAAAACTTTAATTTAACCTACTGATTTATCTATCAAAGGTTTCGATAATGTGGGAAGACAACCACTTGGTGTGATAACATTACCTATCAAAGTTGGTAAGGTTGTGTTACAAACACCCATCCATGTCATGCCACATGATCTTTCATATAATCTTCTCTTGGGTAGACCATGTATCCATGAGATGAAAGGAGTACCTTCAACACTGCATCATTCAATGAAGTACATATACAACAATAAGGTTTACATGATAAAAGTTGATCCAATGTATGAAAATTATTTACAAATTGAACAAGAATGATGAACCCTCTTAGCACATTGATGCCAACTACAAAAGTGGAACATTTACAAGTTGAGGATAAAGATGTCTTTCAAATGTGAAAAAGTTGCTAGATGATGATTGGGGATCATTAGATTTCACACCTACATTTATGGAGAGTACAATATTACACACAAATGAGAAAAAGAGAAAGAAGCCACTAGAGTATCAACACAATCTATCACTAAATCATCAAAAAAATTTGATTCCGCAACTTCTAGTAAATAGAAAGATACAAATTACACATCCACTTATGATGAAGATGATCATGAAGAACCACCTTCGTCAAAATAAATGGAAGCCATTTATGGGAAAGGTTATGAACTTTTGAAACAACTTGGATATAATGGAAAAATATATGGTGTAAAAGAACAAGGTATGCATGTCCCCATAGAGCCTAGCATGCAAGAAAAAACAAGAGGTCTTGGTTATTATCCTTTGAAAGAAACGAAAGCATCAAAGAAACCTTCGCTTAATGTCAATGTCATCACACAAAACACTCCTAGGACAAATAATGGTCATGATATTGCTTCATCTTCAAACACATGTTTTAGTGATGATTGTGGTTTGTTAGATTTTACACCCTCCTTTATGGGAGAGTACAAAATCTCACAATCTAAACCTAAAGAGTGTTGTGTATGTATGACATCTTGTAGTAAGCAAGAAATCTCCTTTTCACAAGAGAAAGGAAAATACACCAAGAGAATATCTTGTTGAGGCTTCTCAAAGATGTTCTGATTACTCTTCCTCCAAGAACACAAAAGAAATTCTACAACAAAATCTCATTTTGTGCATATCATTGATTGCATGGTCATTCTACCAATGAATGCCAAGCCTTGAGTACAAAAATACAACTTAAGAATTATGGTGCTCTTCCTTGTGTTGATGCACTTAATTCCTCTAATCAATAAAGATCTTCATCCTATCATGTTGCTCATCACTATGTGGCATTTGTAGCTTTACATGTTTTTCTCATTACCATTCATGGTTGTACAATCTTAAGTGCAACCATATTTTTCATGGTAGCAACATGATAGTCCTTGGTGTGGTTGTTCTTGTCTCTATGCTTGGGGGGTAAGGATAACTTGTTTTGGAGAGATGTGCATTCTTTTCAAGGATCCCCTCTTTCTCCTTAAAATACCAACATAGAAAGTATGTTAACATTTTAAGGGGGGCACACATTGACATTATTTGCTTCACTTTGTTCACACACACTGGACTTAGTGGTGCATTGACATTTTCTTTGCTTCACTTTGTTCACAAGCATTGAACTTAGTGTAGCATAGGCATAGCATTTTGATCATTTTGTAGCACCTTATTAGAGTTATTAGGGAGTATAACTCTTGGTAGGGTTATGGGTACACACCTAGTGAAAAATGGTCCTCGCTAGACCTAGTGTGTTTCTCATTTTGCTACCCTATCTTTGGGGCTCACTTAGTAAAAAATGGTCCACACTGGCCCGTGTGCCTTATAGTTTTTGATTCACCTAGAAAATATCAACCTTTGCTATTGTGTGAGTCATGAATGCCTTTGATATGGGTCCTAGCATAATACAACTTGTTAGTCCATACCCTCCTTTCCTTTTGCATTTCATTTTTGACATTGTATGTTGTCTTGCTGCATTTCATACGTACGTGTGTTTCCTTGTGCTTATGTTGGTTTTTCATGGGATCTTGGATCCTGGGGGCTTGATCACCTCCCTTGATCCTTCGTCATCTTATCTCTTCAACATATGCACAATTGGACCCCTCTTGACATAAAATTTCCAAAAGCACAATATGATTTATTTCAATTAAATAACAATGACAAACTAATCTTGTTTACTAGGATAGATTAATTTGTTTATTTTTTTCCTATGCACAAATTGAAACAATAACCATAAACAAACATATTTTTCCTTTAGTTTTTCACCATCTAGCAAAGCATATCATGTTTTTTGTTTTTCAAATTGACATTCTAGTCCACATATCATCCATGAAGTTCATAAATCTTTACAAGTTTCACCATGACCCACATGTATCCTTCCATAGATTTAGTGATCACAAGATAGTCTTAATCCTTATTGTATGAACCTAAAAAGTAGAACAACAAGAAGGAAAATCGCTAGGCCAATGGGCTCACCACCCAACCTTCGAGTTGTAAATTCAACCCACCTTCGAGCTAGGTTCACATAGGCCGTCCAAGGTACACATACACTTCACATTTCCCAAAATAAACCACATAAAATTTAGATACTTACACATTTTCACAATACATAACATCTGACAATACAAGTTTTCTTTACATCACCACAACCCTTTTAAAAACCCTCACAAAAAAAACAAGAACAACACTATCTATGCACAAAATTTATCCCCTTACTTAAACACAACAAAGAATCACAATAAATTTTACATTGTCTTTTCACAAGTTCTTATTCAAGACGCAACATTCAAAACATTTAACTTCAGAAATCTTGCAAAAAAGGGCAAGACCCTACCTTAACATAACTATCTAATAAATGGTAGAAATTTGATGTAGACTTCTCTAAACCTTCTCTCAAGCTCTTCTTTCCTCAACTCACTTCTCGACCTCTCTCTTCCTCCATCCTCCTAGAATTGCACTACCAAAATTAAATTTTCAAAGGAAAGCCAAAAAGCAACCAAGAACTAAAAGCCCCCTCTCCACTCAAGAAGAAAGCATATATATAAAAGAGAGGAGAAACTACCTCTCCTAACTACCCAAACCAACCAACCAATTCCAATTTCATCACTTTTAAAGATTGAGGATTTTAAGGGGGTTTAAAACACTTAAAAAGGTATTTCCAAGGTTAAAAGTACCCCCAACCCCTATATCTAGCACCTAGGGGCAATCTAGGACTATAAAAACATAATTTAGTTCACATAAAGAACACATAAATCACAAAAAGTAAAAATACTATGAGATAACCCACAAGGGTAACAAAAATAAGTTTTCACATAAATACATGACCATACAAAATATTAAACCATGTAAATGATGTTTCACAATATTACATCACATGATCTTTATTTTATCTGTACGAGATAAGATCAATAGTCACAAGAATAGTACAAACAAAGTAGTTATGTGACCCCATATACCACTAACATTTTTATTTGCTCAATAAATCAAAAGTGTTAGTAGATCATAAAAAATAATAATAGCTGAAACATCTAACATATATCAAAATAACATTTTGAGACAATTATAATTTTCCAAACTTTACAAGTGGGCACTTAACTTATCAAATCTCATCTCAATAACATCTACTCACATGTCCATAAAATGTAATCATCTGATAATCACCATATCACTACCACTAACAATAATTTATTGAAATTAATCATAAAATTGATAACCCTTGATAACCAAGATAAACTATAAAAGCAGAGGAACATCATCTATGTATATGGAACAACTTTGATTCAAAAATATTTTTTATAATGTCTAATCATAGAACACATGAAAACATTGAACAAGAGACATGATATCATCAAGGAAACATAAAGTCAATAACATCACAAAAAGGCAGGGTCTCACATATGAGCACAAAGATTGAGCATATCACACAATATATACATGAGGAAAGCCATTTTAGGTAAAAAAATCCTATAAAACATAATTTAATTATAAAACACTTACAAAATAGTCTATTAAAATGTAGTTTGGCCTTGGGAAACCACTTCTTATTTTCACATGACTAATAATACCTCATGTGCATAGTGATAGAATTTACTATTAATCTCCAAATTCCATTATCTTTTCAACGAGAGGGAACCTCCTTAAATATAAGAGAAAGGGTGAAAAAGTACATGAAGGGTCATTAGTCACACCTATTCAAATTACCATTTATAAGTAATCAATAACCTAAAGTACTAGATTATAATTCTTTTAAATAAGATATGCTTAATAAAACATATAATATAAATAAAGTTATAACTTTATATTAGAACAATATATAAATTTTATAAAGGTTGATCCTTAATAACATTTTGTTCTAACATTCCCCCTTAATGTTAATAGGGGGTGTAGTGCCTCTCACATTTGTGATCTTTAGTTCATATTTTAGTTTGGATCATAAGCGCATACTTGCATATTTGATTAAGGACTTTTCATAGCATTATGATTATTTTTTATTGGTATTAGTTGGATGCACCTTTCAGTATAGTTATATTATGATTATGTTATGATGGAATATGTGGTTTTATGTTTTGATTATGCACATGGATAATTAGATGAGTAGTTATATTATGCACATGTAGATTGGGATTAGTAATTGATGATTATTCTTTATACCTTGTTTGGGAATCTTTATGTGCTTTAGCGATTATATATATATGCACATGTACACTTGACTTTTGTTGAGTGGATATAGGTACAAAGAATTTTTCCACCTAGTTTCATAGGTCTGAGTTATTCCTCGACAGTGGTTATATGGGAGATGTCACATTGGCCAATTTGTTAGCCTTAACTATCATACTCGATTTGAGTACAATTTTCCTATTATTTTACCATGTTGGTCAGATTTAGTATGATTATGAGTTTTGATCCCTATTGTGAAAGCCTAGTGAAGTTTGCGTGTTCAAATATTTAAATTTTAATTTTCTGCAAAATTAGTTCAATTTTTGTGTTTAAATGGATTTAAAGGTTAAATCATGTATTAAAAGATGTTTTGAAATGAATTGGGTGAATGAATTGAATTGTGGGAATAGTTGAGGGAATTGAATTAATAAATGAGGAAAATGTATTTTTATTAATATTTTAATTAGTTTTGAAAATGAGTAAAAAAGGGAAAAGGGCTTTTATTTTTCATTATGTTATTTTGGAGAGAAAAAAATAGTGAAGAAAAACCTTGTTTTGAGCATTTTAGAGATTTTCTTGTTGGGAGTGCATTTCTCATTGAAATTCAAAGATGTCGGATTCGATGGAATAGGAATTGCAATGGGATCGTGCATGCCAATTTTTGTGACCTCTCATTTGGCATTTTTGAAGAAATAGTCTTTTCAAATTTAGAGAGAACTTGAGGTATTTTGATTGTTTTAAATTAATTTAAGCATTTCCTTTTGAATTTAATGATAGGAAATGGATTGAGGGAGTGTTTGAACCTCCCATCTCTTTTTATTTAGCATTTCAAGTTGTAGAAGTAATTCTTTTGTTTGAATTTTAAATTTTTTCAATTATATGGGGTTACCATGCCCAATTTTTCTAGAATGAAGAAAATATGAAAATTGTAGCTTAGAAAGGGTTGTGGACATGTTTGTAACCAAAGGGTATTCTTATATTTTTGAATTTTGAATTTTTGATGAAATTCCATGGTGGAATTGGGGATTTTTATTTATTTTTGCATTATTGAAAAAGAGAAAATTTGAAAGTTTGATATGAATTTGAATGAAAATGAATGTTTTGAAATGATGGAACATTGGGAAATGTGAAAAAATGCATTGTGGGAAAGTATCATTGAATTTAGAAAAGTTTAATTTTTGCATTGGTTTTTGTGCCACACTCGTTGGAGGGTGCGATGAGCTTAGGGTTTTACTATTAGAGAGTGATGGTAGTGGCTCCTAACATGAACCTAGTCCAAAGTGGCACATAGGAAATATGGTGTGGGAAGTTACTTAATGTTGAGTGAAAACTTAATGAGAATAGGGTAATAAAACTAATAAGATAATGGTATTCCTATCATGCCTTGAGTGCTCATTTAGGCTAAGGATGGTCGAGGAAGACAAGCCGATTAGGGAGCGTAATAATTGTAAGGTCAAGTATTCTATTATGTATGAGATGAAACTCCCTCTCTTGCTCTCTATCATTTAACCCTAGAGTAAATTTGAGTAGCACCTAAAGTGATTGTGCATTTATGCATTATTGATATTGGTAGCATTAAATTATTGTATACCTTGTATTCTCCATGTCTTGTGTGTGTGGATATCCTACTTCCCCCTTATGTATTGTGTGTGTGAGTGCTGGGCCATTGTGACTATCTCCTAGCACGGTGGGGTGAACCTACAGGTATCACATGGTCGGGTAGCATGAAACCACCATTGAGGACCAAAGATTTGTGGATCGAGGAAAGACATGGTACTATGTTTCTTGTACATATGCAGATTCATATATTTTATTCATTAAATTGTAAAATTATTGTTTGAAACCTCTCTTCGGAGATGAATTATATTGTAAGTGAAAAAATCATTTGGATTGCTTATGTGTCTCGATGTTGGTACTGGGCATGAAATCTTGTCAATTATTCTCATTATGATGTTTAGGAGTGAATTCAAACATAAGCATATTTCATTTGGTGCTTAAAATGAACTTAAATGAAAAATTTCACAGTTGGATGGCCTGGTGGATACTGGGGCGGCTTGGGGTAAATAGGGGTGGCTTGGTTTTGACAGGATTAAAAACCCAAAATTTGCACTAAGGTTGTTAGGGCGACTTGGTTCTGTGTAGGGGCGGCCTCATCCCAATACAAAAACCAAAGAGTAAATCCCATTAACCACTAATAGGTGAGGATTTTCTAAGCCCTTGGATCCTTTCAAATAATTTTTATGACCTGTACTTTTTACGTTATGGCTGTTTTTATTGTTTTTCTCTTCGAAACCTAGTCAAATTTCTCCCAAATTTGAACTTGATCTTCCCTTGTGTTTTTGGGACTTCAGATGGAAAAAAATTGTATGCAAAAGTTGTTCACCATAGTATGGGGCTCCTATTTGTATTTTGAACTAGTGCTCAAGTGTCATCATTGGGGACTTATGCCATCTCTTTCATTGTTTTATGTGCAACTATTTGAATTGACCCAATTGTCAAACCTTAAATATGGGAGATCGTTCTCCTAGCCTTGTGAAAGTTATAAAAGGTTGGAATCCTTTGTGGCTATTCCTTCTAGTGTTTCCAACATTCCTTTTAGGTTAAGGATTTGTGTGATGTTAGTATTTCGCTTGTGGATTGTCATGTTATGATGAGACCTTTAGTGTTAACCTAACGAGTTTAATTGAATCAATGTACTTAAGTGATTATATCTTGTACTTCAATAAAAATCATCCCATGCATTTTGGCTTTTGTTACGTGGGTTCCTTGGCAAGGAATTATATTTGGTATTAGAGCCCATGTTCATATGTTGGGAGCTTTGGCTTATGTGCTTACTTATAAGTGATGTGTTTGCTCCATGTGTTTGGTGTGTGTTTGTTAATGTGGATTATGCAATTATGATGTTCAATCTTATTGTATTATACCTTAGTATGGTTTTAGAGATATACTTATATATACCCTAACCCATGTAACTCTTGTCATCCAAAGGATGGCATCTAAATCTCGTGTTTCACATTGGTGTGAGATAGACGAGGAAGTAGAGAATCCTCTATTATACCAACCAATTGGACCTCTTGGTCATCCTTAGGTTATTGATCTCCTCCAGGAGATAATAGCGAGATTGGGCCCTTGTTAGGAGGTTTCCCATTCGGTTGATTCCCATCTTTCTTAGGAGGAGAAACCTTGGTTTGGTGAGAGAGCATTCTAGGAGCCCTCATCATTCTAGAGTGGAGAGAGAGGTTGAACAAGATCCACCCTATGGAGAGGGTAGACATGTAGATGTGGATGGTATGGTAGCAGGGCATATGAGGGATCTTCTTCGAGCCCATCGAACTAATTTTGAGGGGTATCTTGGGGGAACTGAGGTAAAGAACTGGTTATTGGCCTTGGACTGTTATTTTGTGATACATCCCTATGGTAGAAATACCAAGACTCAGTGTGTCATCATGCATTTGAGAGGCTTTGCTTCTACTTGGTGGCGCTAAGAGGAGAAAAATAATCATCTAGATATTGTTGTCTTGTGGGAGACTTTCATGGAGAGGTTTCATTCACATTATCTCTCAGATCATTATAGGTAGAGATGCACTGATGAGTTCCATGAGATTCGTCAGTTGGGTATGATGGTTGATTAGAATGAGAATCTTTTCTTTGAAATTAAGAAGTATGCGAGTGTAGTTGAGGATGAGAGTATGTTAGTGCAGTTATTTGTGCATGGTCTGAATGCTTGTATCAATGGTGTTCGATTGCTTGAGCCAAAGTCTTTGGAGCTCACCATGGAGAAGGAAAGATTGATAGAGTAAAACCTTGCTAGAGGGTTCAAAGGATAGATTGGAGTTCAGGTTGGAGGTTTAGCTTCATCAGGATCGCGTGTGTTGACTGGGTGTGTGAGGCTCTTAGTATCAACCTGCAAGGTATTCTAGGGCTTTACCAACACCCTCTAGGCCCGTTTAGTAGAAACAACAACATCAAATCTAGAGACCTTCATAGGATCCACAAATGGGACAAATTTCAAGTGTTCATTACTCCAGGCACTGCAATGGGCATCAAAGGCATCCTAGTCAGATACGACTAGTGCAAAGTAGTCCACCTAGTGCTAGCAGAGGGGGTTATCACCAGTCTAGGGCACCATCAATAGGTCAAAGATAGAGTAGAGGACCATATTTCTCTTGTGGCTAGTAGGGTCATTATACAAAGTATTGTCCTCAAAGGTCAATAGCAGGGAGTATCCAAAGGCAAGAAACTTCAAAGCCTATAGTAGGGGATGTTCGAAGATCCCATAGAGTGTTTGTAACAGTGGATAACTGTCAAGTTGAGCATCAAGGAACTATTATTGAGTCATCAGGTGTGTTAGATGGAGTTCATGTATCTATTTTATTTTATTCTAGTGCTTTAGATTCTTTTATTTCCCCATTCCCTGTGGAGTGGTGTAGGCATGTGGTAGTGAGGTAGAGTGTTAGTTGGTAGGTTGAGTTAGCCACTAGTTCGAAGGTGGTTGTTGACTCCCTTATGCATGGTTGTGTGTTGGAGTTAGGAACTTTCACCATCACAGTAGACCTATGGATCCTACCTTTAGGGTATTATCCAGGATTGTCTTTTGTATGGATTGGTTAGAGGCTCATCAAGCATGTATTGATTGTTGATGTAAGTTGGTCAAGTGTGTGGATAATCTTAATAAGTGAGTGGAACTTATTGGGGTCTAGAGACCCATTTATCTTTGCATGATTTTGGCTAAGCAACTGAAACAAAGTATGCGATAGGTATGCTAGATGTTTTCTATCTCAGCGAGTGATCTTGCTGAGGGTGAGTATCGAGAGGTGACTCTTGATGATCATCCTCTTCTTAGATCATATGTGTTTCTAAGTGACATTTGGGTAAGTCATCTAAGAGGGATATAGACTTTTAGATAGATCTCATACTTGGGGAAAAACCTATCTCTTGAGAACCTTATCATATGACCACTCAAAAGCTCAGTGAGCTTCATTTGTAGGTTGAGGAGTTATTGGAGAAGGGACATATTCATCCTAGTGTTTCCCCTTGGGGAGCACTAGACATCTTCATGAAGAAGATGGAAAAGTCTCTTCGTTTGTGCATCAATTATCGATAGTTGAATAAGGTGAAGACGAGGAACCAATATCCTTTGCTGAGGATCGAAGATTTATTTGATTAGATGAGGGGAGCCAAGGTGTTCTCCAATATTGACCTTAAGTCGAGATATCATCAACTTTGTATCCATGAGGAGAAAATTCATCAGGAAAAATTTCACACTCGTTATGGACACTATGAGTTCTTGGTGGTTCCATTCAAGTTGACGAATGCACCTTCTATATTCATGAGTTTGATGAATGGGGTGTTTCACACTTATGTAGATTGGTTTGTCCTTTCTTTCCTTGATGATATTCTTATTTATTTGAGCACTATGGAGGAACATGAGGTCCACTTGCATTAGGTTTTGCATTGTTTGCACAACCATCAACTTTATGGAAACTTTTCAAACCGTGATTTATTCGAGAGAGAGGTGAGATACTTGGGCCACTTTATCTCAAGTGAGGATATTTCAATGGATCCCTCATAGATTCAGGCTATTGTGGATGGGACAACACCCTCGAGTGTCACTGAGGTTCGTAGCTTCATGGAATTGGCAAGTTATTACCGTTGTTTTATGAGATATTTCTCTAGAGTGGGTCATCCTATCACTTCTCTTCAGAGGAAATGGAATAAATATGTGTGGTCAAAGAAGTGTGAGGTAGAGTTTCAAGCTCTTAAAGGGATATTGACCAATGCACCTATATTGGTTGTACTGGATCCAAGATTGGATTTATGGTTTTTATTGATGCATTGTTGGATGGTGTGGGGGTGGTTCTCATGCAAGAGGGCCGAGTTATTGATTATGAGTCATGAAAGCTCAAGGATCATGAGATGAAATACCCCACTCATGATTTGGAGTTAGCGGTAGTATTCCATGCACTTGTTCGTTGGAGGCATTTCCTTTTGGTTCATCAGTTTGAGCTTCATACCGATCATCGTAGTCTTCAATACATCTTTACTCAGTCGAACTTGAATGCCTGACAATGCTAATGGATGAAGTTTTTGTGTGAGTATTACTTTGGTATTTATTACATCAAGGGGAAGGAGAATGTTGCAAATTCCTTGAGTAGGAGGAGACATGAGATCTCAGTGTTGACCCTTGGTACCGATTTGTGAGGTCGTATTCTTGGGGCACTTCCTAGTGATATGTGGTATCAAGAGGTGAGAGAAGAGATAGTCTTGGAGAGCCCTTGGGGGTAGGTTTACTAGATATTCTCTGGAGTTCGATAGACTATTGTGATGTCTTGGTCATATCTATGTTCTAGCTTCTGTTGGTATTCATTGGGCGATCTTTTTTGAGACACATCGTGCTGCATATTCAACACATCTTGGCATCAAGAAGATGTACACCGACCTTAGATAGTTGTATTATTGGGTGGGGATGAGGCGTGATGTTTCCAATTTTGTGGCTAGATTCCTTGAGTGTCAATGGGTTAAGGTCAAGCATCAACATCTCGTAGATCTATTGCAATTGCATGCCATTCCTGAGAATAATAAATGGAGCTTGGCATTGACTACATAACACATAGGATAATCTATAGATAGATAATATAATAATAATATTATTTTTTTGACATAAGAGTGGAGTATGAAGAAAAATATTGTCCAATAAATGAAAAATCTACCAAGTCCTAAGAGCTTGGCATAGAATTTACAAGTTCATGAGTGCCAATTATAAATTTATAAGTCTATGAAAAGGCATAGTTTACAGGTGTAATGATCAAAATGACAATCATGATACAAAAGTGAAATCAAGTGACAAGTAGTCTAATGTTGTACCAAGATCAAAAGAATGGTGTTGAAATGAAGAATTATGAGTGAATAAAGTATAAACAATGATAATGGAGGCATAGAATTTTGGTTAAATTTTAGTGTAAGTGACAAGTCAATATAATTATTTGGAAAGTCAAGACAAGAAGTTGAAAGGAGAAACTATGATAGGTCTAAATGAGGATCACTTGTACATTATCTTGTGCTTTCGGTAGAGGATGTGGTGAGTCCTCATGAAGATAAAGGCGGTTGAGTTTTGAAGGAGTCAATGATCACCATTGAAGGAGAGATGAAAACCACTATGAGAAAGAGAAAATAGTCATGTACATAAATTTAAAGAGGAAGATCCAATAGGTATATGAGGTTCTCTAAAAATGATGGCAAAGGTTACAAATTTCAAGGGAACATACACATTGGAAGAGTTTGCAAAGTCATGAAGGACAATAAAATCTATAGATATGTACGGCGAGACATTATTATGGTGACCCTCATCAAATGGTAACACAAATAGTCATTAAGGGTAGTTTTAAGGTCATATGGAAAGAATGTGTGGGTCAGTATAGAAAGGAGCAATGTATTGTCAAGAGTATAGATGCACTAGTACAAAAACAACAATTTGTGACTGAAAAAACTACTAAAAACTGCTTATAAATGTCTGAACATGGTCGCGTGACCAGTAGTAGTTTATTGCCATTCATTTATAATGTGATTGAATTGATGACAAAACCATTTTTAGTTGTTCGGTTGATCAATTTGGTCATTAATTTAGTCTCCCAATTGATCGATTTGGTCGTTGATTTAGTCGTCTGAGTGATCAACTTGCTCATTAATTTAGTCATCTGATTGATTGATTTGGTCGTTGATGTAATCGTTAATTTGATTGATTTGGCAGTGTGTAATTTAGTCGTTAATTTAGTATTATTTTAAACTGGTCACTTATTCAGTCATTTTTTATTCATTGGTATATTTTGTCATTAATTTAGTCATTGATTGATGTTAACTGGTCACTTATTTAATCATTTTTATTCACTGATTTCTATCCATTGGTAGTGTATCTAGACATTAATTTTAATCATCATTTTGATCAATTTGGTAGTTTATTTAATTTTTTTTGTTCACTAATTTCTGAAAATTGGTAGGTATATTGATACATTGTTTATTAATTGCATAATCATTATATTTAGTCATATTTATTCATTGCTTTCTATCAGTTGGTAGTATATTTAGTCAATTGGTAGTTTATTTAATTATTTTTGTTCACTAATTTTTTCTATAAGTGCTGGAAATGAGACAATTCTTTAATTGAGGTTTAAACATATAAAAACACAAAAAAACATAATCAATCATTCCTTTGCACATAATGAAACAACTATTAAGAAGGAAAAATACTGAAATTTTATTGAGAAAATGTGTTCTTACAACAGATACAAGACATAAATGTGTCTTTTCTTTGAAAAATGTACTGTTACAAAGTGTGTTTCTCAGTGCCGTGATTGAGAAAACTGAGTTACAATTCCTTTTTATTTCTTATGCAAGATATTACAATTTTGATGAAAATTCTATGTTGCAACTTATTTGCAACTACACATACATGTATGTTGCACTCTCTGCAACTTTTCCTCTTCTCTACACCTCTTTATCTGCCCTGTATTTACTTCTTTTTCTGCACCCTTGTTCTCTACGTCTACTGCTTACACAACAACATATCCCCTCTTCTGTAATGCACTAGTTTGAATGAGCGGAACCCAAACAAAAAGAGAAAAACATAATCAAGGGGTTTTACATTACAACTACAGTAAGATAGAACATTCTATGTTCTACTGACAGAATGTACACCCAAATCATATTTTCTGGTTTTTGTTTGGGTTCAACTTATTTAAGCTCAGTACATTCTCTATCTACAACTTCACTCTCCACACTTTGCTGCTGCTAACCCTTCTTTTTCTTCTGCACTTAAGACTAACACTCTATGATTTTTTTCAAATGTTTTAGTGGCTACCATGTGAAGGTCCCTTCTTTCTCTTTCACATAGACATCTCCATTTATTTTGTTTGGATGAGGAAGGGGTATGTTACTTGAGACTTGTAAAATACTTACATTTGCTTCTCCTGTTCCTTTCAATTTGACTCCATGTATAATAGATAGTGAGTGAATCCACCCAATGCCCGCAGGAGCACCATCATGTGGATCCAACACCTCAACTATATCCCCTTCTTGGAGTTTATCAATAAATGTCTACAAAAACAAGAAAAACACATTATATTGAGATATAAAACACACATTATATTGTTTTTGACAGTTGTATGTAATGTCTTATGTCTTGGAACAAATCAATTTTTGTATGTGCTTTTATAAAACACTCTATTACAACTAAGCTCTAAGCTTCCATATGTAAGTTATATGTTCTCCCTTATTTCCATAATCTATGTATACTAGCTAATTACACTTCACTACTATTCTAACCAACTTCTATCAAATAGGTAATGATTACCCTTATTTACATAATAAAACAACCATTACTTACTTGAATAGTACTTACTTGCATGTGGTTTCATAGCACTCACCTTGAGTTCAACACAACTACCACTATGAATATCATGTGAATGCTCATCGAGTTCATCATCATAACCACTATCAACGTCATTGCAAACATTAAGTTGTACAACTTTGCAGAGTGTTCTATTGATAGGGCCTTTTTCTTTTTTTCCTTCTTTCATATAATTGCTCTGCATCATGTGGTTTAATCATCATGCAAAAATTAATATAAGTCAAGTAAAGAATGAAAATGCTATAAATTTTTGTCCAAAAAAACATTTTAAGCATGAAGAATGACAAACATTGGGACAAATAATTGACAACTATTATATTAATTACCTCAACTTCAAGACAACTAAGATAACTGTGTTGCGCATTCTTGTCCACTTCACTATCAATATCAACAACTTTGTTGACACCAGAAAGGAATTTTTGTTTTCCTATTGCTTTGATAAAATTGCTTTGCATGTGGTTTAACCATTGTGAAAAAAAATATACAAAGCATTCAATAGTCAAGTAAAGAATGCAAGCTATAAATTTGTCCAAAAGAACATTTTCTGGATCACTCCAACAATAAAGAAACTGGGTTGGATTCTCCTACGCTCAGATTTCAATAATCTACATATTAATAGGTGTTTGTATATAAAACTGCCAAACAAGAAGAAATGAGATCAATAGAGCCTCTTACCTCATCTGAATCCATGGATTTTTGCTCATTCCATGCAAAAACTATAGGGTTAACGAATTGAACCAACTACGTAACTTGCTGACTGAGACTGCATATGCAATTTATTACCTTTTGGTACCCTAGTTCATTTGAGTTGACACAATCTATAGAGGCTCCTACTGGGCATTGAACAGATGGTTGTGAAATCTCTTTTGACGAACTAGATTTCAACTTCATCCTACTCTTAGATTTAGTAGCATCTAGTGCTACCATATAATTGACAATATCTTCTACACCTGCTTCTCTATTACAGTTTTCCACCTAAAATACAATGTCAATTTCAACATATAGTTAATTCAATAAAAAATCAAAATAAATAACACAATGTAAATTGAACCAAAAGGGATACACTTACCAAAAAAAGAAGAAGCCATACACTTACTACAAATTTGTCCATTTTTGCGTGCAACCCTCCTCAACCAAATGTATATCCATCCCTCGCATTATGTTTTGCTCTCTTGCCTAGATGTTATTCTTTGCCAAATATTCTTTAGAATGCATACTTTCTCTCAATGCCTCCCACTCTTTGGGAGATAGACTGGAGTTGAACCTTTCTTTTCCCAACATTATTGTTTTTCTGCAATTGTATCTATAATTGTTCATCAAAATTCTCATCCTTTGCTTGTAATATTCTCTAGATATTTTTCCACTAGTAGTCTCAAAAGCATTTTCCATAGCTCGTGGATCTTGCTCTGCAAAATTTTATTTGCAAATATCCAAATGGGCCCTACATCTTACACTCAACTCGATGGCCCACTTTGCAACATTTGGCCCAATGGGCTCACCATCTCTCGATACCTCAAGAAAGAATGGCTTCTTTCCTTCTAATTTTCTTTCTTTTGCATTCTTCTCTGTAGATCTATATAAATATTGACTCAATATTTGTCTTTTTACAAAAACATCCACATCTTCTATTAAATTACCACTACCAATATTTCTCGCTGATCCACTAGTTCCATCAAAAGTTCTAGATGTAACAGGTGTACTCTGAGGTACAACAGATGCAAGCAGTCTCTCTTCACGACTTTCATTAACTGAAACTTCATGCTCCTTGGCCACATCACGTGTGGCATGAGTAAGTAGATCAGTATTGGTCTCCGCAAATTCCACATCATTAAATGCATCCCTTAATGTTGAAAAAAGCATCTACAGACCTGCTATTCCTTTTCCCTGATGTTTTTCAATAATCTCTCTTAGACTTAGTCCTAAGAGATCATCATAACGTTGCACATCACCATGTGCTATATCAGGCTGCACATCACCATGTGCTATATCAGGTTGCACATCACCATATGCTATATCAGGCTGCACATCACCATGTTCTATATCAGGCTGCACATCACCATGTGCTATGCCAGCCTGCACATCATCACAACTATCATTTTCACCAATTGCATTTGTTGAATCACAAAAGCGTCGGCTTCTATGAGATGGCAAAACTATATCTTTTCTTTCCTTTTGTTTTTTCTCCACATTTTCTTTGCACTCTTTTTGTTGCCTATAAAATAATAAAAATATCATATTATGTCTTATATACATAAAGCTCTTGCCTATAAAATTTCATTAAACACTATTAAACAAATAATATACTACATAGCAGATTTACAACTTGCCTTTTCAAACCAAGACTAAAAAAATATTCATTATTCTTGGTCACTTTTTCAGTACACATGCACTCATATTCTATCATTGGAATTTCAAAATTATGATCACTATCATATAATTTGTGCCTTACAGTCCTTGTCTTCATTTCCTGAAGTCCAAATAAACAATAATGTATAAATCAACAACTTGGATCAATAAAAATTTATTGAGTTCATAAGTTGATAACTATTGACTTTCCAATCTGCTGATAACTGCAAATAGAAACTTAAAATAGAATTCAATTTACAGATTAGAAAGAATTTGTAGTAAAAAATGAAGATGTTTACAATTATAGGTATCAGACAAATTTTCCTTTGTGATATATTCACAAGAGAAGAACTCATAAAAATATAACACAAGTAGGATGAAAGAAAAAAATAGTCTAGTTCAACATGAGGTGTGTTAGAACATTAAAATTTTTCCTGGTTCCATCATCACAATTAACCTTGAGCTCCATGACCCGAGCCTTGACCCTTATATTCCTTTTTATTTTTACTGAACATATAAATTTTTTAGGTTTGACTGACACTAAAAGACCTATACAAAGCCAAAAATTCATCATATATACTTAAAACAAAACATGTCCAGCTAAAAACATTCCAAATCCCTTAACAATCTGTTACTGCGATCCCTCAACAATAAGTTGAACCCTTGGCAGGCTAGCGGTGTGTAACAGACAACATGAAGATATTTAGGATGAATGTGGATGATGATGTCTCTGAAAACTGCTCATGTGTCTCCTTTTCCATTGAAGATGAAGATGCCACAATCAAACCAAGTACATGCCCAATCAATGAAGAAGGTGACAAACCAAGACAATGCAAAGACTGATGCTAAACAATATCCAAAGATTGCAATACAGTGATCCTTCCATTGAAGGAATATATGGAGGCTATATTTCCCCCCCATAATGAAGTGTCCTCAAAACCACTGAAAGAAGTTTGAAGCAACAAAGGTGTCCAAACCACATGTCTCCTACTAGGAATAATCAAATCCAATGGTAGATGCTAAAGAAACTCCAACTCCTGAATTGAATGAGAGGGAAGAAGTTTGATGTATGAAATCTCTGAAGAGAAACCAAGTGCATCCAAGATAGTCCATGGATCCCCAATCAAGGTTGAGACAAAGGGATGTGGAGACTCAAGAAAAATCTCCAAAGTGGAATCTAAATAGAGGAGTGATATCCCCTCAAGAATTTCCTCCAAACCTGTAGAAATAGCCAAGTCAACAATCCCTGAAACAAAGCCCTCATGTGATGTCAAGTCTAGAAAACATAATGTGTCCTGATGAACGACAATGATGGAAGCCTCAATCAATGATTTTGGACAAGGAACCACTAAATGTGAAGGGATACCAACTGTCTTTGATGGAGAAGAAGCACCTGTAGAACTCTTGACATCTCATCTGAATATTCAAGACATTCAAAAACTGTAAGCTCTTGGATAGCAATACCATTATGGGGTACCTGATATGAGGAATGACATTCTAAATCATGATCATTTGGGAATGGAGGAGTGTCATAATCTCCATATATCTCCCAAAGCTTAGTCCAAAGGATATGAGGACAATCACAATGATCAATAGCATTCAAAACATCACAATCAACTTGCATTGCAATGATCTCTAAGACAATGTATCTGCTACAACTCCAAGCAAGTTCATGAATACCTTCACTTGGATGGGGAACTATACCATACAAATGTGGCAATAATTCAAGTGATTGGAGATGGTGTATGATCCTATCTCGCCATTGTTTATAGTTTCTGTTGTGCAAGATAGTCAGAGAAGGAGTATATGCAATCCCCATAATTTACTAGAGCTAAAATGAATCAAAAGGAAAGGATTGATGAAAAAGCTTTGAAATATCTTCTAAATGCCATTGGAATCACCGAATTTCAACAATTTGATGAGAATAAATTGGCTTTTGAGTCTAGAATGAAGGGTTGAATTTAGTTGACTTGAAATTTTGATAGTAGCAAAATTTTTCAAAATAGATTACACCACTAGAAATTAGGATGAATCCTCTTTCTGACAATATCTCGTTTGTCAAATTTTGACACTGTGGTGAGAAGATATGGCAATTTGAAAAAAACTGCCTTTTTGGGATTGAGCAGGCTAATCATGTGCAAAATTTTAGCACCCTGGGCTAAAAAAATCCCCCCTTGGTCGCTGATATGACCGTGGGCTTAAAGTTTGCAAAAAAAACATGCCCCCCTAGATAGGGTGATAACAGAGCTGAGCCATTGGTGGGGAAAAGATTGAAGGAGGATCGTTGGTGGTAGATTCCACCGGTGGTGAAAGGAGAACAGGCTGGTAGAAAATTCCAGTTGTAACTCCGTTGGGACAATGAAAAACATTGATGATCAGCGGCGGCGGGAGAAGAGCACGGTCAACATAGAAAATGAGACCCGATAGTAACGAATGCAAACAACTGACACCAAGGAAAAATATAGACAAAAGTGCATTCACTGCCGACAGGAGGATGGTGGACAGTGAATGTAGGTTGATGATCAGATGGCGATGGTGATCTGACAAGCCCAAGTGGCCGACAAGGTGTACTCCCTCTGCCAACGACACTAAATGAGGCCAAGAAACAAATATTTTTTGCAGACTAATGTAAATAAACATGTTGACAAAAAAAGGATGATAAATATGATTTTTAATATTGCATTTCTGCAATTGAAAATCAAAAGCCTATTTTTCAAATATAAGTTGACCAATATAAAATTTAATCTGCAAATCAAACCTATGCCGACAGGGAATTAAATCAAGCCCCAAAAAATTTAATGTCGATGATTTAACAAATCAAATCTTTTATGCCAACTGTCAAATTGATGTCGTTGAAAAAATTAAAATATCTAACCCCTATGCAGAATATTATGTTGATGGGTGTAAATATTATAGCCGTGAATTTAAAAAATCAAATTCCTTGATATCGATTAGTAAATAAATTAGCAGGTCGCCTAGAAATATTTTTTTTGCAAACTATAGAAAAGCTCGAATATGATTTTTTTTCCAAACAAATACACAAAAGCTCTGATTTTTTCTGAAATAGAAAATGTTCAGAAAATGGCCTACAACTAGAATATTTTTTTGATAGAGGACAACTAACAGGGAGGATATTTTTACTGCAAATTTGTACAGATCATACCAGTTGATTTTGCAAACCCTAAAATACCTCTGATGGCTCTCAGGTTGATGAATCCAATTTTGATGAATGAAAAGGCGATCTTAGGGTTTTGAGGCCTTCTGAAGATAATGGTGAGCTTGGATCTAACTCAATCTACTCCAGAAATTAGTTTGGTCCCTGGATGGAGTCAAGTAGCCTGCAATGGAAACCTTCAAGCTTGCAATAAATCTCTCTAGCCCAACTTTCTTGATCCTAGGATGAATCTTCACTAGAATGGCTTTGATACCATGTTGAAATGATGGATGCACAATGTCCCTAAAGCTGTAGCCTTCAAGAGGACCTTTTCCAAGAAGAAATTCACCCACATAGAAAGTGTTCCAACCAAGGGCATGCAAATGGAGATTATCTAATTGATATATAGAATATGGTTACAAATGTACATATGCCTTGAATATATAGGCATGAGTGATATACAAGATGCAATATGATGTTGCCATGTGTCTTGATCAAACATCATGTGACAACATGTAAACCCTAACTACCTACCTAGGGAATGATAAATTGATTGAGATAAGTTCTAGAAAAGACTACTCATCTTCTAGAAGGAATCTTATCTCCTACAAACATGGAAAGGGTAATGACCCGATTATTAATGATTTTCTAATAATGCAACCTAGGAATTAATTAAATAAATAAAGACGTAAGTAAACTTATGCTAATGTAATTAAATAATTAATTACATAAACATGCTCCACCAATTGATATAGAAAGTGCTTCTACTGGACAAGTGAGCATTCTTAGATAGGAGATTGAAGAGTTAAAGAAAACCAACAATGAGGGTAAAGAAGGAGTGAATAAGCAAATCTATGATGTTTTAGAGAAGGTCCTCGATCATAGGATAAATTTAATTGTGGATAAGTTGGAAAGTGTGTATGATTGTTATAGCTCACTGACACATGTACCCATATTGGATCTCCTTTTTAAGAACTGGCAATCCATACACCACACATTGGTAACCTTGTGCAAAATCTTACAAAGGAGTACCGAGGCTCCTGCAGCATTAAAACCTTTAAAGCAGATGGCCAAAATAGTTATAGATGAATTCCAATATATACAAGGAGAGGACCAAAATATTAGAACAAGAATAGATTCATTTCATACTTTGAATCAATGGTTTGTGTCAAAAATATTGAAAGATGATGATCACTTGAAGGACCTCAATAAATGGAAGAGTGAATTTGGCCAGATTGTTCCACAGTGCATCACTCGCATATAAAAGGATGGTGAGTTGAGTCTTGACAGGTTCGACTTAATCATGGATGGAGTAATAGCGTTGGATGTTGGATATTCTAAGTTTATCATGGATGGCAGGGCGTTACTAGACAATCGATGGAAGATTCACCTTGAAAATATATTGAAAATTCAAGAATACAAATGGCCACATGATTATACAGTGTATGAGTGGGAGCAAAAGTATTTGGGTCCTCCCCCCGAATAGTAGGCCTTGGGGTTGTCACAGTGGAAGAATCACACATTCAGATACACTAATATGGAGAAAGGACCTTGAATAGATCTTTAGTGATCACGGGTGCCTTACGGAGATTAAGGGACTATGGTGTCATGATGACTACAAACCTCATTAGTTATCTACTTTCTCTGTTTTATGTTTTAAGAAAAACCAATGTTTAGTTTAGTTTATACGAAGAGGCATGGATTTTGAAAAGATGCCATATTTTGTAATGGTCTGAAGCTTGTTGCTTCTCTTATAAAAGAGAAACCAAGACCAAATTTTGATATCATCATCATAGGCATTTATAGAAACATATATGAGGAGACTTATGTTATATTGTAATATCTATTTGAAGAAATCAATGGACAAGAAGATTTAATCTGGTGCTCGAATTCTGGTCTCAATTATTTGTTGATAATACTGTGTATGATTGGATTTTTTATGCATTTTAGGTTGGAATATAGGGGTATATTATGAATTGGTATCAATTATTTGTTCATAATCATCTGCATTGTTGATTACATTGCATTGCACATCTTTCAAACTCAAAGCATTACTTCACATTGCATAACTAATAACTAGATGTTGATAGATGACAAAATTTCAATTACAATATAGTTTTTACAAAGTCAACCTAAGCAGTTAATTCACATTGCATAACTAATAACTAGGAGCAGTTGCCAATTGCATTTGCTTGTCATGGAATTCCATGAGACCACCTTTCTTTGAGGCATTTTTTCAAATAGTTCACTGCCTTGTCTATGCTACCACATTTTTTATACATATTGTCTCAAAGCATTTTATCAACAGTTCACTACCTTGTTTCTATGGCTAAAAGCCTAAAAAAAGTGCTTTTGAACAAGCTATGGATGCTTGGAAAAAATATATCAAAGCATAATAGTAAGCAATAAGATAGACAAGGCAATGAACTGTTGAAAAAATGCCTCAAATAAATGTGGTCTCATGGTGATGGAATGCCATGACAATCCATAACAATTCCTTGTCATGGAATTCCATCACCATGAGACCATATTTCTTTGGCATTTTTTCCAAAGTTCATTGTCTTGTCTATGCTACCACATTTTTCATACATGTCTACCAAAGCATTTTATCAAACAGTTCACTGCATTGCTGCTATGGATAAAAGCCTAAAATAGGTGATTTCAAACAAGATATGGATGCTTGGAAAAAATATATCAAAGCATAATAGTAAGCAACAAGCTATGGTCTCATGGTTTTTTTTGGCATGAAAATCAACGTGATTTTATTTGCAGTTATTTGTAGGTTTTAAATGCATTTTTTTGGAAATTTTTTTGTTTGAAATGGGGAGAAATCTCTATGGTCATTTTTGTGCATTTTTTAATTGTAGGATTCTCACAGTTAGTGAAAAAGGTAGTGTTCATGAAGGAATGGAAAAGATGCGTAGAGCCTTTGAATTATACCTGTACTGTGTAATGACATTGAATCATTTAGCAAACCATTTTTTCTTCACAAGGAAACATTTTCTTATGGAATAGTTGACTAAGACAACTCTTGTTTCAATTGACCACCCTCTCATGAAATCTCATTCATATTATAATCTTGCACGATCTTATCATAGTAAATGTTATTATAACACCATTGGCTGCTACTACATGGCATCGGTCAAGGAAAGCTAGAGGCCACAGTATTTTGTGGACAAGTTCAATTGAAGCCGAAAGATCTTAAGAGTTCTCTCTCAAATTTTGAAAAGGTTCTGAAGGTCCACCCTAAGAACTGTGAGAGCTTAAAAGCTGTAGGCCATATATATGCTCAACAAGGGTAGGCAAAGAAGGCTTTGGAAATTTTAAGAAAGGAAACTCACATAGATCCACATGATGCCCATGCATTTATCAAGATGGGTGAGCTATTACTATCGATAGACCCTAGTGCAGCCTTAGATTATCTTAGGACAAGGTCTCTTTTGAAGTGTAGAGAAGGGGGATTCACTACTCATGAGTCTCTTTATTCTCAAGATATTCGCAAGGGTGAACTACCCTAAACTACCTCAAGGAACAAAGTGAGAGTTCTAAAATAAAAAAAGAGTAAATCATAGGGGTTTTTTGGATGAATTGACGAGGTCTCGACCAAAGGATGACAATGCAGAATGAGGATGACAACATAGCGCGCTGGCGTCCTAGAGGCGTGATGGCCTCTCGTGTGGACTAGCAATCAAGTTTATCACAAAGAACACAAAGTGACTACTTCTACTCTGACTGCTAAGAAATATTGGAACGTGAGAAAGTAACAAAATATAATAGTACTAAAATAAAGTGAAATAGATGATAAAAATAAAGAAGATGAGAGATAGAAACTTCTCACAACAACCCAAGTAATGAATTCTCTAACACGTGAATATATTCAATACTTGCATGGGTAAGATTTGAAGAAAATGTTGGGGTTGTATAGGGGTTTGCCTCAGTCAAACCCCCATTTTGGTGTTCCCACATCTACAAATAGCCAAATAGATAAAGAGAAATGAACAAAGGAGTGATAAAAGCAATCCCCGCTCGAGGGGGAGAACTCGTATCACAAAATAGAGATGCAATAGATGGGGGATATGAGAAATCCCAAGATCCACGCAAGCATAAGATTAGGGAGATATCAATTGCAAGGCTTAAGGAAGCCAAAGAGAGAGGCAAAGAGTGTTGTAAGAGATTAAGGGATTTTCAAAGAGAGATGCCAAGAGAGCTTGAAAGTGGTGTAGAAGGCTGTTGTAACAAACAAGAGAGCTGTGCAAGTAAGAGCAAAATTTGAGAATGTCCAAGATAGAAGCCCAATAGGAGAAGGAGCTAGAAGGACAAATGGATTGAAGAGATGACATTTAAAGAGGGAAAAGAAGCTTCTCGAGCCGTTACAAGGTGACCTGAGCCGTTACCACCAACAAAAGTAGATGACAAGTGGAAAACATGCTTAGAAATGACTGTTTGAACGTAAAAATGTTACAAGATGCTAGCGTGGCACACAGACATCTCTGCGGCGTGCTAGTGTCTAGATACATCATGCTACAAAATGAGGAGAACATGAAAAGCACATAGTTTAATGCAAAGCTAACATGCAAGGGTAGCTGCTGAAAGGGGGTTTTGAGCATCCTGAGAGGGAAAAAGGTTGATGCAAGGACTAAAATGAGCCTACACAAGTGGTAAGGGAGTGGACACTAAAGAAGATGCAAGAATGTATGTGAAATTTCAAGGGGTGCAATTTTTGACATTATGTTTTGCCCCCACTTTAGCGGGCATATGAATCTACACTAATATGCAGGCTAAAGGAAATATACTAAACATAAATAACATCATAATGCCAAAAGGATACTGTCTAGAGGAAGTAGACAACTCTTCAAACCAAGGAAGCATGCCCCTAGGCTAAATACCTACAAAACAAACACATTAGACAAGAAAGACCTACACAAGACAACAAGGTTAGAACATAAAAATCCATTACACCACGAGGTTAGAACATAAAAACACACACACAAACACACAACAAACTAAAGGATTTGAGTTAGCAAAGTGAAAGAAACCTCAATGTAAAAGGTTGTCTCAGTACTATGCATTGTCCCCAAATTAATAAATAACACATAGAATAATTCTTAAATGGAGAGACGAAGGTAAGGATTGATTGCTTCAAGAGAAGAATGCACCCAAAATTCAAGGAAGCAACCAATGTCAAAGAGAGAAAGAGCATATACCTAGGACAAATAAGATGCAGATCTTCGATCTGATATACACAATTGAGAAGAAAGAGAATTTAAGAGAGAAAGGAATGAAAATTCCAAGAGAGATAGCTCCACAGGTCCTCAGACCCAAGGAGAGTTGAAAAAATGTGTCATAGATCTATAGACCTACAAAAGGTGAAGAAAAGGCTCTATAGGTACTCTCTCCTACGGAGTTGAACAAACTACACCAGAGGCCTGCAGACCAATGGTGAAGATATCCCGTAGGATGAAAGTGCTTTACAAGTCCTCAGACTTGCAAAGAAGGTACCCCAGGTACTCTCTCCTAAGGGAAGCCTGATGTGAAGGGACTTCGCAAAGTCAGATTGAAAAGCAGCTTCACAGGTGCACCTGCAAAGCAACATGTTAATCCACAAACTAAACATGTTAGGAAAGTTTGATGCAAAGGAGCTCTATAGGTTCTTGATCTTGCATAGTAAGACTAATCAAAGAAGCTTGTGGCTACTACAAGATGTGTTACAAGATAGTCATAGAAAATATAGGTCTAGTCATGCTTCCCTCAAGCTAGACGCCAAGAATTCATTCGAGAGAAAATATTTCAAAGGGGTCCCTTGGGAACCCTTCAAAAGAAAAGGGGTTCAGTCAAGGGATGCTTCATTTGAAAGACATAGAGAAGAGAGGGGGTCCTTAAGAAGGACACACATATCTAGAATAATATCACTACCCCCAACATATAGGGGAGGAAAACCATGCAAGATACTTGGAAAATACAGGATAGAGGTAGACCTCGACATCACTTGTCATTTGAAGAAGAGGCAGGTGCATCAACAAATAAATGAGTGATGGCACCTGAATCATGAAGTTGTTGTATTTTATCCTTCAAGGCCTTACATTCACTAGTGGAATGGCCCGACACTCGATGGTATTCACAAAATTAATGTTTTTCTTTATCATGCTTATGAAATTTCTTACGTGTAGGAGAAGGAAGAGTAATGAAGAGGGCTTTTAGAATCCTAAAAAAAATACACTCTTGATCAGATAAAAAATGAGGAGTAGGAAGCAAACCTTTCTCTAGTGGAGAAAATTTTGACTGGTCACAAGAAGAAGACCTAAAGATAGCAAATAAGGGTAGATGAATCAATCCGTGAGAACAAGGTTGAGCAGGAATCATGTCAACATTTAACCATGGTTTTTGTTTAGATTGTTCATTCAAGCAACCAAGCCCCAAATTATGCTTATGAGGTGCACATTCTATAGGGACCTAAATTCCTTGTTCATTACACCCACAGCCTTTACGTCCATAGCCATATTTAGTGACAAGCTTAAAGCCAAAGTCATAATGTGCTTGCAAATCTTGAGAAGGAGGAGGATATTCATAAAGAAAATTATTCTAGAAATGTGGATCACACTCTTCTATGGGATAGCCATCATCCTTCTTGATAGGACTGCCAACATTAGCCTCTTTAATAGAAGTGCGATCATCTTCCTCAGAAGGAGGAGGACTGACATTAAGGACATTACAAATACTACTCAAATTATCCCATGATATAGAAGAATAATCATCTTTGATAGCGGGTGTGGCTGATGTTATCAGAAGGTCTGAGTGGATTAAGTTGACTTTATATTCCCCATTGAAGGAATTTGTAAAGTATAGAGAAACCCAATCATCACCAAGACATGCATTCTCTTAAGAAGAGGTAGAAGGAGAAAACTTAATATTTCCTACTTTAGAAGGATCTTCTTCAGGGACATCTATCTCAAGAGTATCCTTTGTAGTAGATATTGTTGGAGTAAACATCGACACATTGGAAGACACCAAAGGAATAATAGTAGGCACAACCAAAACCTGACCAACAACTACCATTTCACATAAGTGCATAGCCTCAGGGTCAGCCCTGACTGTGACTACTTGATTATTGCAAATGAACTTAATAGATTTATGCAAGGTAGATAGGACTACACCCATAGCATGAATCCATGGTCTACCAAGAAGAAGGTTATATGGTAATTTTTCTAACATAACATATACAAGGGTGGGTACGATAATGGGTCCCAACCTCAAAGGAAAGACTATCATGCCTTGGGCTTGTCGACCGACATTATCAAACCCACAAATGACAATAAAAGAAGCATTAAGAGAAGATGAATCAATATTAATCTTAGGAAATAGATCGATGCTACACACATTGAGAGCCGAACCAATCTCAATGAGGGTATGTCTAATGTCGATATTATTAATGTTAACTATAATCATCAGATGGTTTGCTTGCTTCTATACTCCTGAAGGCAGGAGTTCCTGCAGGTAGAACGTAATATTCGATGAATCTGCATGAATATGAGATATCAATGCATTAACATCCAACGACCTAGTAGAAGAAGGTAAGAGGATATTTTGCAAGGCTTCCTAAAGCATACCTTGGTAAACTAGAGAAAACTGAAGCAATTCCCATAGTAAGATCTTAGCCAAAGTAACTTGAAGTTGATTGACAAGATCGTAATCACTGGGTTCTTTAGTTGTAGGTTTAGGAGCTTGAAGAAGGCTTGGTTGAGAAGGTGGTAAAGAAGCAAGTTGATTAACACTTTTTTTATTCTTTCTAGTATTATAAGTATGAGCTACTGCTCTATAAGAGGGAGTCTTAGAAGATCAGGAGAATCACTATCAAATGAAACACCATCAATAGAAAAAATCATTTTAGGAGAAGGACTAGCTGGAGTTAGGTAAATGAATGGTCTCTTAGGCCTTTGAGGAGTAGTAGAGACATAGATTACATTTATAGAATCATCACAACTAGTGGAATAATTATTCAAAGAAATATTCTCAACATCGATCTAGGGAGGATAAAATGTGGAAGGAGATTCATCATTTAATAATGCATAATCTCTAGAAGAGAGTGCATTAGAAAAAAGATGATATTCATCCTTCACACATGCAACATCTCTAGAAGAGAGTGCATTGGAATGAAAGAGAGATTCATCATTCACCAATGCATCATCTCCAAAAGAGAGTGCATTGGAATGAAGATAAGGTAGAGTAACATTAAGAAAGGTATCAATGATTTCTTCCTCTTGTGCCAAAATATCCTTAGAAGGAATCTTAGGAGAGGGATCAACAAAGAATAATAAGAAAGGTGACAATAACTCACTTTCACATGCTTATAAGAGAACTTCTTGAAGCTTCTTAACAAAGCTGGAAAGAGATAAAAAGAAGAAAGGTAGAAAATAAATCTTGAATTAGAGATATAGACATGTCGGCCAATCCAAAGCAATCTAGGGGTAACATAACTGAGAAAAACCAAAAAATCTTGATTTTCTGATTTTTTTCGGTATTTTCTAGATTATAGTAATTTGCATTTTCGGAGGTCTTTGAAGCATAATTTGGGGTCGAAACTTGTGCCGGTTCCTAAAATTTAGTTTCCAAAGGCACATATTTTCAAAATTTATGACCCCACCAAGTTGGGGTAAATAAATTCCTAGTTTCTTTGAAAAATACTGTGGTTCACATTAGGTTCACCAAAATGTAGATAAGGGGGATTCACTACTCATGAGTCTCTTTATTCTCAAGAGATTCCCAAGGAGAAAACTACCCTAAACTACCTTAGGGAAAAAAGCGAGTGTTCTAGAATCAGAAAGAGTAAATCACAAGGGTTTTCTGGATGAATTGATGAGGTCTCAACCAAAGGATGACAACATGGAATGAGGATGATAGTGCAGCGCGTTGACATCCTAGAGGTGCACTGGCATCTCATATGGACCAAAAATTACTTCTACTCTGACTGCTAAGAAATCTTGGAATGTGAGAAAGTAACAAAATATAATAGTACTAAAATAAAGTGAAGTAGATGATAAAACTAAAGAAGATGAGAGATAGAAACTTCTCACAACCCAAGTAATGAAGCCTCCAACACATGAATATCTTAAATACCTACATGCATAAGATTTGGAGAAAATTTTGGGGCTATATAAGGGTTTGCCTCAGTCAAACCCTCATTTTGGTGTTCCCACCTCCATGGAAAGTCAAATAGATAGAGAGAAATGAACAAAGGAGTGATAAAAGCAATCCTCGCTTGAGTAGGAGAACCCGTATCACAAAATAGAGATGCAATAGATGGGGGATGAGAAATCCCAAGATCCTCGTAAGAATAAGATTAGGGAGATATCAATTACAAGGCTTAAGGAAGCCAAAGAGAGAGACAATGAGCATTGTAAGAGCTTAAGGGCTTTGCAAAGAGAGATGCCAAGAGAGCTTGAAAGTGTTGTAGAAGGCTGTTGTAACAAACAAGAGATTTGTGCAAGCAAGAGCAAGATGGGAGAATGTCCAATATAGAATCCCATCAAGAGAAGAAGCTAGAAGGCTAAATGGATTGAAACGAGGACATTTAAAGAGGGAAAATAAGCTTCTCAAGTCGTTACAAGGTGAACCAATACGTTACCACCAAAAAAAGTAGATGACAAGTGGAAAACATGCTTAGAAACGGTCATTTGAATGTCAAAATGTTGCAGGACGCTAGTGCAACATGCAGACGTTTGCACGACACACTAGTGTCTAGATACATCATGCTACAAAACGATGAGAATGGGAAAAGCACAAAGTTTAATGCAAAGTTGACACACGAGGGTAGCTGCTAAAAAGGGATTTTGAGCATCTGGAGAGGGAAAAAGGTTGATGCAAGGGCTAAAATAAGCCTACACAAATGCCAAGGGAGTGGACACTAAAGAAAATGCAAGAATATATGTGAAATTGCAAGGGGTGCAATTTTACGACATTACATGAAGAAGAGCAGAGAAGAAGTACCCATTGAATTGTTAAACAACATTGGGGTTCTTCATTTTGAGCGTGATGGACTAGAGTTGGCTCAACAAAAATTTATGGAGGCATTAGGAAATGGCATTTGGTTTGAATTGATGTGCCAATTATGTAGTTTTTCTGTGCGGTTTAAGGATATGGAATTCTTCCATTGACTAGAAGAAGGTGGTGTTTCACTTGAGTTACCATGGGATAAAGTCACAACACTATTTAATCTTGCTAGGTTGTTTGAACTACATGATACTAAGAAAGCAAATATTTTATACAGGCTAAAATTGTTCGAGTTTCTTGATTATGTGGATGCGTATCTACGTCTTGTAGCCATGGCTCAAGCTCAGAATGAGATCCAACTATGCCTAGAATTGATTGGGGATGCACTTACGGTGGATAAAAAATCATCAAATGCTTTATGTATGCTTGGAAACATGGAACTGAAAATAGATGACTGGCTTAAAGCAAAAGAAACAATTAAAGTAGCACACCAACTTGTCTTGGCTGATGAAGAAAAATGAAAAATTGATGAAGAATGAAGGATTCAGATGGAAAGGAGAAAGAAAGAGGAAGAACTTCAGTAGGTGATGCAACAAGAGGAGAAATTTGAACGTGTGGAGGAATTATGGAAGAGTAAGTGTAAGGACAAGGATGATGACGATGATGAGGCTGGTCAGTTTGAGAAGAAACAAAATAAGGAAAAGAAGAAAAAGAAGAAGGATAAGGACCACAAGGCTTATGATTCTTATATGGAGGAACCTGATGTTGCCATGGAAGAAGAGGAAAATTATATGAGCGATAAGGCACAAGATGATGCAAATTTTTTCCAAGATCTTCTTGCAGCTGTAGGTCTAGAAGACTCTGATGATCGTGAGACAAATTCTCTAGTTTCAACAAAATCACGAAGGAGACATGCATACTCTGATTCTAAAGATGATGAACCATTACAAAAATAGAGTCCAAGAGAAGATGATCCATATGATGATGTCTAGGCTTCTTGAGCTTTAACCAAACCTAGTTCCTATTTTCCAAGAGAAAAATCCCCAATGCCCATGGGAAATGAATGATGAGCATTTGAGTTTCAAATTGGTTTCATTTCAAAAAGGGGACATTACATTGTACAAGATTTGTTTAACAACAGAATAATTTAATCCACCTATTTGGGATTGTAAAATAAAAATAGATGAATTAATCTTTTTTCAATTATAGGTTCTTTTAATCTAGAATCTGATAGAAAGATAAAGCATAATACATTGAAGGACACAAAAAACGCTCTAAAATAAAGACTAAAATAGGTTTCCCATAAAAATCAAGAAAGAGGAAAATGAAAATATAACATACAAATGATTCATTTGAGGCTTTTGATAAGATCTCATTTAACTATGTCAAATGGATTTGGAAGGGACAAAGCATATTTGATTGACTAAAATTTTGAGGTAGCTTATCCATCATCATTGTATGCATCATCTTCTCTTGGAATCTATTTCTACAATGCACCAAGCCTAGAATTTATTGGGGATGCACTTAAGGTGGATAAAAACTCATCAAATGCTTTATGTATGCTTGGCAACATGGAATTGAAAACAAATGATTGGATTAAAGCAAAAGAAACAATTAAAGTAGCACACCAACTTGTCTTGGCTGATGAAGCAAAACAAAAAGCTGATGAAGAACGAAGGATTCAGATGGAAAGGAGAAAGAAAGAGGAATAACTTCGACGGGTGATGCAACAAGAGGAGAAATTTGAACGTGTGAAGGAATTATGGAAGAGTAAGCATAAGGACAAGGATGATGACGATGATGAGGTTGGTCAGTATGAGAAGAAACAAAAGAAGAAAAAGAAGAAAAAGAAGAAGGATAAGGACCACAAGGCTTATGATTCTTATATGGAGGAACCTGATGTTGCCATGGAAGACAAGGAAAATTCTATGAGTGATAAGGCACATGATGATGCAAAAAACTACCAAGATCTTCTTGCAGCTATAGGTCTAGAAGAATCTGATGATGGTGAGACAATTTCTCCAATTTCAATAAAATCGCAAAGGAGAAATGCATACTCTGATTCTGAAGATGATGAACCATTGTAGAAATAGAGTCTGAGAGAAGATGATCCATATGATGATGATGTATAGGATTCCTAAGCTTTAACAAAACCTAGCTCCTATTTTCCAAAAGAAAAATCCCCAAGGCCCATGAGAAATGAATGATGAGCATTTGAGTTTCAACAGACTAAAATAGGTTGCCCATAAAAAACAAGAAAGTGGAAAAATGAAACGATAACATACAAATGATTCATATGAGGTTTTTGATAAGATCTCATTTAACTATGTCAAATGTATTTGGAAGGGACAAAGCATATTTGATTAACTAAAATTTTGAGGTGGCCTATCCATCATCATTGTATGCATCATCTTCTCTTGGAATCTATTGAAACTCAAATGCTCATCATTCATTTCCCATGGGCATTGGGGATTTTTCTCTTGGAAAATAGGAGCTAGATTTGGTTAAAGCTCAGGAAGCCTAGAAATCATCATCATATGGATCATCTTCTCTTAGGCTCTGTTTCTACAATGGTTCATCATCTTCAAAATCAGAGTATGCATGTCTCCTTTGTGATTTTGTTGAAACTAGAGAATTTGTCTTGCCATCATTAGAGTCTTCTAGACCTACAACTGCAAGAAGATCTTGGGCATTTTCTACATCATCTTGTGCCTTATCAATCATATAATTTTCCTCATCTTCCATGGCAACATTAGGTTCCTCCATATAAGAATCATAAGCCTTGTGGTCCTTATCCTTCTTCTTTTTCTTCTTTTCCTTCTTTTGTTTCTTCTCAGACTGACCAACCAAATCATCATCCTCATCCTTGTCCTTACACTTACTCTTCCATAATTCCTTCACACGTTCAAATTTCTCTTCTTGTTGCATCACCCGTCGAAGTTCTTCCTCTTTCTTTCTCCTTTCCATATGAATCCTTCATTCTTCATTAGCTTTTCGTTTTGCTTCATCAGCAAAGACAAGTTGGCATGCTACTTTAATTGTTTCTTTTGCTTTAAGCCAGTCATCTATTTTTAGTTCCATGTTGCCAAGCATACATAAAGCATTGATGAGTTTTATCCACCTTAAGTGCATCCCCAATCAATTCTAGGTTTGGTGCATTGTAGAAATAAATTCCAAGAGAAGATGATGCATACAACAACGCTGGATAAGCTACCTCAAAATTTTAGTCAATCAAATATGCTTTGTCCCTTCCAAATCCATTTGACGTAGTTAAATGAGATCTTATAAAATACCTCAAATGAATAATTCGTATGTTATCTTTTCATTTTCCTCTTTCTTGTTTTTTATGGGAAACCTATTTTAGTCTTTATTTTAGAACACGGTGTCCTTCAATGTAATATGCTTTATATTTCATCAAATTCTAGATTAAAAAGAATATAATTGAAAATGATTAATCTATCTATTTTTATTTTTACAACCCAAATAGTATCAGCCCATTCTGCTAAACAACCTTGCACAATGTGTCCCCTTTTTGAAATGAACCAAGTTGAAACTCAAACACATCACCCGCTTCCATGGGCCTTGGGGATTTTTCTCTTGGAAAATAGGAGTATAATAATAACTCAAGAGGATCTTAATGTCATAAAAGGGGCCACTTAAGTGTTGGCACAAAGACTAGGAAATGTTTATTTTGCAAATGGGGCAGCCATTGTGCTAACTAAAAGGGGTCAATTTGATATTGCAAAGGAAATTTTTACACAGGTACAAGAAGCTGCTATATGAAACATCTTTGTTGAGATGCCTAATGTGTGGGTAAATCTAGCACATGTTTACTTTGCACAAGGACAGTTTGCACTTGTAGTGAAAATGTTTATGCTACAAATGGGGCAGCCATTGCGCTAGCTGAAAGGGGTCAATTTGATATTGCAAAGGAAATCTTTACACAGGTACAAGAAGCTGTTGCAGGAAACATCTT
>VDFB02003372.1:5000-32839 GCA_007258455.2 Sequoia sempervirens | reverse complement strand
GAATAGGCTAACGGTAAATCAGAAGAAGTCATGCTCGAGAAGGGGACATTACAGTCCGCCCTCCCCAAGATTGCTTGTCCTCAAGCAATTGTAAACTCGGGTGCTGCAGAATCTCCTCATTTTCCCAAGTTGCATCCTCCATGGGCAAGTTCCTCCATTTCACCAAATACTCTCGGATAGTTCTTTTCCTCAAAGAACGCTCTCTGGAATCAAGAATCTCCTCAGGAATCAAAACTAACTGTCCTTCTTCATCCAAGGGTGGCAATTGAGATGAAGCAATAACGTTGTGCCCGAGTGCCTTCTTGAGGCGAGACACATGGAATACATTATGCACTTTGCTACTCGAAGGCAGCTCCAACTCGTAAGCTACAGCTCCCACCTTTCTGATAACCTTGAACGGACCATAGAAGCGAGGCTTAAGCTTCTCCGCTCCACTCTTCTTGAGAGTAGACTGTCTATAGGGCTGTAATCGAAGATAAACCATATCTCCAACCTCAAAAGAGCGCTCAACACGCCGCTGATCAGCATACATCTTTTGCTGATTCTGTGTAATCTGCAAATTGTTCTTCAAGGATTTCAATATATCTTGACTTTGCTGTAACATATCCTTGGCTAGAGGGCTTTGCTATCTCCAAACACCAAATCTGCAAAGCTAGGGGCCTCATAACCATAAAGAGCCATGAAAGGTGACATCCTTATCGACATGTGGAAGGAGGAGTGGTAGCAGTATTCTCCCAAGTGAAGCCATTTCACCCATGCCCTTTGCTGTTCTGAAACATAATTCCTCAAATATCCTTCCAACCATTTGTTTACTATCTCTGTTTGCCCATCCGTTTGAGGGTGATAACTAGTGCTTGGAGTAAGCACTGTACCACTCATTCTGAAGACCTCTTGCCAAAATGTGCTTAGGAACTTGCTGTCCCTATCACTCACAATGTTTCTAGGCAACCCATGCAACCTAAACACCTCATGAAAGAACAGATCAGCAACTTGAGCTGCTGAAAATGAGCTGGTAATAGCAAAGAAATGAGCAAATTTTGTCAATCTGTCTACCACAACATAGATACAATCTCTTCCTTGAACTTTGGGCAATCCGGTGATGAAGTCCATTGAGATGCTCTCCCACTTTTGGTTGGGAATGGGAAGAGGTTGCAGCAGACCAGCTGGAAGTGTATGCTCATTTTTATTCATCTGACAAATAGGACACTCCTGAATGTATCGTTGAACTTCACTCTTCAACCCCTTCCAAGAAAACCTTTCTCGGATCTGCCTATAAGTCTTGAAGAATCCTTGATGACCAGCAAGTGGTATATCATGAAATGTCAACAAAATCTTCTTCTTTAGCTTAGAATCAGCCACCACAAAAATTCTCCCTTTGTATTGTATCAGCCCTTCAACTACCTTGTACCTTTCATCATGAAAAGTACCCTCCATAATGCTGGTTGCGAACTAATCTTTGGCATAATCAGCAAGCAAGGTATTCTTCCAATCAGTCGTAAGCTCACATAATGAGCTCAAATGAGGTCTTCTGGATAATGCATCAGCCACTATATTGTTTTTGCCCTTGACATACTCAATGTCAAAATCGTAAGCTTGAAGCTTACTCACCTACTTCTGCTGTCTTTCGTTCAAATCCTTTTGATGCATGAAATGCTTAAGACTATTGTGATCAGTTTTGACCACAAACTTACTCCCCACCAAGTACTGTCTGAACTTGGCTAATGCATGCATGATTGCAAGCATTTCCTTGTCATAGATAGAGTAGGTCTTCTCAACTCCTCTTAATTTTCTGCTCTCAAACACGATGGGGTGCTTATCTTGCATTAGAACAGCCCCAACACCTTCACCGGATGCATCACATTGCAGCTCAAAGGGCTTGGAAAAATCTGGAATTGCAAGAACAGGACAAGAACTCATTATCTTCTTGAACTTATCAAAAGTACTCTGTGCTTTTTTTGACCAGCAAAAGGCTCCCTTTTTCGTAAGGTTAGTAAGAGGAGCAGCATTTTGGGAGTAACCCTTCACAAACCTTCTATAAAATCCACAAAGGCCCAAGAACCCTTTCAAGTGGGTCAAGTTCTCAAGAGGTGGCCAATCAACAATAGCCTTGATCTTTTCTGGATCAACCTTCACACCTTCAGCACTGATGATGTGACCTAGGTAAAGTAGCTCTTTCATTCCAAACTCACGCTTGGATTCTTTGGCAAACAAGCTCTCTGATTCCAAAATGTTAAGCACTTCCTCCAAGTGCTTAAGATGTTCTTTCCAAGTCTTGCTGTAAATTAAGATGTCATCAAAAAATATCAGCACAAACTTTCTCAACTGCTTCTGGAAGACTCTGTTCATGCAAGATTGGAAGGTGGCAGGAGCATTAGTCAACCCAAATGGCATGACTAAGAACTCAAAGTGACCATAATGACATCTGAAGGCTGTTTTCTCCACATCAGATCCTCTCATTCGAATCTGATAGTAGCCCGACCTCAAATCTATCTTTGAAAAGAACTTAGCTCCATGTAGCTCATCAATGAGCTCATCTATCCTTGGAATTGGATAACGATTTTTGATGGTGCTTTGATTCAAAGCACGATAATCAACACACATCCGAATGGTACCGTCCTTCTTTACTAGAACAACAGCTGAGGCAAAGGGACTCTTACTAGGCCGAATGAAGCCCATCTCCAAGAGCTCCCTAATGTTCTTTTCGATCTCATCCTTTTGCTTTTTGGGGTACCGATAAGGAGTTGTGATTACTGGCTTGGCTCCTTCCTTGAGCTCTATGACATGTTCTGAACCTCGATCAGGAGGTGGTCCAGGAGGTAAATCGGCAAACACTTTACTCTTTTTAGTGAGTAAAGACTGAATATCTGGAGGATACTCTCTTTTCGTTTCAACTGGACTTGCTGGAAGAATCATGCACTCCGCAGCCCACTCCACTTGGTCATGACGTATCAACCTTGCCATCCTTTTGAATGACACAATCCGAGGACCACCATTTGACATGCCTCTCAACACCACCTTCTTTCCATCGGATTGGAATTTGAGTTCCATGGTTTGCAGATTTAAAGAGATCTCTCCAAGAGATCGCAGCCACTGAATGCCAAGGACAGCATCCGTATCTCCAATACTAACCACATAGAAGTCATCCTTGACTTCGTAATTGCCCAATTGCATTGACATGTTGGGAATCTTCTTGGTGCATGAGATGTGAAACCCATCAGCAACCATAACTCTGAAACCTTCAAAATCTTCTGTTTGCAGCCCCTTCTTTGCCACCACAACTTCGTCTATGAAGTTATGTGTTGCCCCAGTGTCAATTAGAGCAACTATACGCTGCCCCTTGATCATCCCACGAACTTTGAAAGACTCATTCTTTTGGAAGCTCGAAAGTTGAGCCAATGTACCACCACTTTCTTTTTCACTTTCGGATTCTTCTGGAGCCTTTTCTTCTTCGCTGTCCTCAAAATCAGCTTGCTGATCAGAAAAATCAGAATTGCTTTCGTCAGCTGTATAGTACTCAATTTGATGGATTTTAGCCCCCTTTGGACAAACATGATCTTGGGACCATTTTTCCCAGCAACGAAAACATAACCCCTTTCTTCGGAGTTCATTGATAGTCTCTGGATCCAATCTTGTGCCATGAGGTTTCTGCTGTTTAAATTCTTTATGGTGAGGCTTTTGATGAAACTTCTTCCCTCTATCACCCTTGTGAAATGATGGTTTGGAATGGAACTTTGCTTTGGGAGCAGCCCACTCCATGCTTCTAGCCTTCTTCATTGCCTCTTGTAAGGAAGGTGGGTCGAAAGCTTTAACCCAACCCTTGAGTGGCTCCATCAATCCTTCGCTAAATAGGATCACTAATCTTCTCTCCGTGATTCCTGTGACCATCACTGAAAGTCTTTGAAACTCAGCTATGTAGGCATCAACAGTTCCATATTGCCTCAACTGTGCCAACTCCCTAAAATGCACCTCTGGATCCTTCTTCTCGAACCTCTCAATGAGTCTATTGGTGAACTCATCGTAGGTAGTGATAGACCCATGACCTAAGGTGACTAGGCCATGGTACCACCACTCATGCGCCACCCCATCTAGGTGTAGCGTAGCGAATTTAATCGCTTCTTCTTCAGCCATTGGTCTAAGAGCCAAGTAGTTGTCTAGCTTCTGTATCCAGGCTCGAGCAGAACTACTATCACTTCCATCAAAGTGGGGAAGCGTAACCTTGCTGATAGCTTGATGCAAGTCTCCTTGTGCTGGAGTTCTTCTTTGGTCGTAATTTCTCCCTTGGCCTCTATCCTTCCTTCTATACTCCATGTAATCATTGAAGGACATGTCAAGCTTGACCTCGTCAGGAAGGGTGTCATACTCCGTACGGCCTATCCTCAGCCTCTCCAAGGATGAAGTATTTTCTTCTGGATCAGGATGTGGGTTTGCTGGTGCCAAAAACGTGGGTTTGAAGGGTCTAGCAGAAATGTATGTGTTGCTCACCGAAGGTTGGGCAGCATGTCCATTGTGCTGGTTGGTAGCACTGTGCTCACCAGTATGCACTGCATTGTTCTGTGGGGTATTCTGACTCATTCTCCCCAACATGAGAGAAAACATATCTAGCAAAGCATCCATCTTCTTATCAAGCCCTTGACAAAGATTGGCCGAATTGTCTATTCCTTTCCCACTGTCACTTCTGGTGCCGAAAATCCTCTCATTACCCCCTGAAGTCCTTTCACTGTCCCCCATTTCTGTCTCCTGAGAAGACTCCCAATGAGCCCTCAAAACCTCTGATGCTGTCTGACCTTCTGGAACTTGATGCAACTGTGTCTGAACTGTATCCCTCTTGTAAACCCTTGCCAAGTACCTCTGTTCTCTGTCACTCATAGAATGCTGATTTCACAGGATGGCAGGATGCGTGGCTCTGATACCACTGAAATATACCGGACCAATTTTTTCAAATTTTTCAAGGCAACTTACAATGAGTCAAGCACCCGTTAAGGTTAGTCAGAAAACCAAAACGATGCTGAAAGTAACTCTAACCTGAATGTACACCAGGATCCCGATATGGGCAAGGTGTGAGCATTGGTCAGAGGGTCTCAAAAGTAAATGCTGGAAAGAAACTCTAACCACGAGATGCGCCGGCGAACGACGAGCATTCGGTCAGAGGGTCCCTATCTAATGCAAAACTGGAAAGTAGCTCAACACCAAGCATGTGCTACTCAGTCCATGATGGACAAGAGGCGACCATATGGCGGAGACTTTGAGTTTACAAAGCAAATTAAGAAAATAGGCGGCAAGCCAGCCTCTTCCACTTATTCAGTGGGCAGATACAAACATTGAAAATTGCAAGAATATTAAAATTGCTGACAGTACTACTGTACAGCTTACAATATGTGAAGATTGCCTGCAATATCAAGTAAATACAGCTCTTTATCCTTAGCAATAACAAGTATGTCTTTCTCAATGAATTCCCTAAGCTTCCTATCACCTTCCCAACTCAAGAACCACTCAAAATGCAAACTGTTATGACTGTCACAAGGTCTGAAACTGGTAAACAGCAACACAGAATTAAATTGAAATGCTCACAACTCTCACAATTCTCAACCGTTTGACCCCAAATGAAATGCAACAGCCCTCTATGATCAAGGCGCCCAAGTGAGAACTAGAAAACTGACCCAATCTGCAGAACTTAATTTTATCTCAACTCCAATGCAAGTACAAAATGTACGGCCCCCTTGAGAAGGGCGATTTCTCTCAATAAAAATCCACACTTGCTTAAAAATTATGAAACTTGACAGAAAATGGCCCTCACTACAAAATGCACTCAAACACAAGAAATATCTCCACTAGGTGCTGTCTCACAAGCACGAAGTCGAGCCAAGCTAGGAGGCATTCATTCCTCGAAGCAATCCTCTCACCATTTCGGCAGCATAACTTTACTCAAGACGTTGGATGATGAAACTGAAGACCAAGACCTCCTTTTAAAGACTTGAGATGATTGTCCAGAAGCTTCTAGAAACCCAGCATTTCAAATTTTGAGTAACTCCTCTTCCCTCCAAAAGTGGCGTCCTTTTTGCCTTAAGCAATTTTATCTTTTAAAATTACAAATAACTCCAAGATGGGCGTCCTTTTCTCCAACATTGATTTTTGACGTTAGAAAAATATAAAATAATCTTCATGGGGCGCCACCCCTTCAAAAGCCACCTTTTAAAAACAACTTAAGTTCCAACACTAGGCTAAGGGGGTCAACAGCAAAATATAACATTAAACATGCCTTTATTAAAATTAATTCAACTTATCTCTCCAAACGAGCCCCAAAGCCGAAATTTGAGCAAAACCAACTGAACAACTGAAGTAGAAGGTTAATCGAGCCGAGACCAACAAGACCACTGCCAGAAATAGAATTTACTAAAAATAGTAAATTCGTGAAAGTGCTCAGAATGCCAAAACGAACACATCACCGAAAAGCTCACGAAAAACCCAGAAGGAATCCGCAATTCAAACGCCAATCCGTGAGCACAAGAAACCACCAGCCAAGAAACCCTAATTTCACCACCGGAAAGCCTACGGGTCTCCAGAATAGGCTAACGGTAAATCAGAAGAAGTCATGCTCGAGAAGGGGACATTACATTTTTATAGTTCTGAAAAAGCCTACTAGCACTCATTCACCCTAGGGAAAACCTATCCTTCGCCAGATCTCGTAATGTACTTTTTGGTGCCAAGTACATGTCCAGACTTCTCAAATCTGTTAATGTTAGGACCAGATTTAACAGAAAGCAGAAAATGCAACACAAACACATGAAGACATGAACAATAGAACACAGCATATATCCTGGGAAAACCCTCCTCATGAGGGAGAAAAACCCAGCCTCAAATATGTCTCTTGTATATTGAATGAAACAGCAGCAATCAGCTTACAACATAACCCACTGAATAATAGCACCTCTCCTAGATGCCAATAAATCAGCTTACAAGTCTCAACACCTCTCCTAGATGCCAATATACATAAAACTTCTGACCAATCTGCTCTTCAAAGGATAATAACCTGCTGTAAATAATCCAACTTCTTCTTGAAGAAGTGACTTGTTTTTATAGACAAAATAAGTCACAAAACAAGTCCACACTTCAACCTAAATATAGGCAGATATGCAGCCACAAGAAGATGCACAAGGTGGCAGTTCATGAGTCTATTTAAGGAATACAAACAGAGATTCTCATGCATGTCAGTATGCAGATTCTCCTGCATGTCAGTTACACCTTGCATGTTGAATAAGACAATTTATGAGGTTGGCCAGCTGACACAACAATTTATTTAAGGAAGATTCTTCTGACACAAGAAGATACCTCCTGCAGCTACCAAAACATTAACAGTGCCAAGTACATGTGTCCAGACCCTTCTCAAATCTGCCTGCAAACTGTCTATTTGATTCTTTTAGCTTCGGGAAATTGCATTTTCTCATCTAGGTCATATTGTTCATTAGGACTAGTTGACTCAAATCATTTCTGTTTAGTTCCAAATCCTACTGTCCTAAGAAACCTAGAGATTCAAGTCTGATTGGCTCACCTTAGGGTTGAAAATCAATCTCTACACCTTGCAATCTCTTAGTTTCAATGAAATTTTGGGAAGAGGGGCATCATTAGTTCCTTAGTTCTTTGTATGAAGGACCTAGGACACCCCCTTTTTGTCTCCCCCTTTTCCCACCTTTTCAATTGCAAAAGTAGTAGCTGATTTAGAGGTTGAAATGGTGGCTTGGAAAAGCCCTATATTAGATCGTGGAGTTGATGGAGAAGAGTAGATGAAAAAGATTAAGGACTTTGTAGAATGACCCCTGATTTTATTTTTTCTGTTTTCTCACTTGCTGTTTGTGTTTTGTTTGAGATGTTTTTGCATTGAGTTTCATGTGCCATACATCATTTTGACATGCCAATCGAATGATACAAATGTGCTGATAATAACATATAAAAATTGCTTGAAAACTACACACTTTCAGTTCTTTATTGCTCAGAATACATAACAGAAAATTACAGTCATATTCTAGTTCATTGAAAGCTCAGGAATTCAACAATCAGACCTGTGAAATAAGCACTAAACAGCAGATTACAGACTCCTTGTTGGGCACACTCATCACCAATGTGTTTGGCTTCAAAACCTTTGTTAGTGCAATGCCAAAAACCCCACAGTAAGCTCCCAGCAATGGCAGATACAATACCACAGAGGGCCGACCAGAAATATGATGAAATCACCACAAATAAGGCGCTAGCAGCAAGAGGTCAACTTGGCCTTAAAACTCCAAATCATCTTCAAAAATTGCAAACCAATACTTGATGTTGGCACCAAGGGAAGAGCTTTCAATAGAATCAATACCCATGTGGAAACCTTAAACCCTCTGGAAGTTATGAGCAAAAAACCAGGTTCAGGTCCAGATGCTAAAGTGCCCAGAAATTGACAAAACCACTTCCATTCTCCTTCAAAACCACACCAAAATGAGAGGAAACAATTGCAATCAAAACCCAAATGTTGAAAGATCTTCATCCTAAATGATTGAAAACTGCAACTTGAAGCTCAGATTGTGACTCTTGAGTGGAACCATGCTTTCATCGGCTAGGGCAGATCTTGCACTACCGAAACCAGTCCAAGATGTCAAGGGTTTTTGTCCTCAACACTCACTTTAAGACCTCCTGGCGAAAAACCGGCAACATCTCCTTATGCAACAAAAATCATCCATGACCAAATGAGAGCCAAAACTCAAATTTATAAAGTGGGGGAAGGATTAGGGCAACTTGCATTTGAGTTTGAATATATTTCCCTCTCATTTCACTTTATGAAATGTCATAAAATTACCCCAAGAGGGGCGTCCAACTTTTTGCCTCCAAAATTCCACTTTTGATTTTTAAAAATTGACTTTCAACCCAAACTAGGCATCCCACCTTATGAGGCATAACATTAGCCTTTAAAAATGATAAATAAACCTCTTTTCTAGACATCCATTGAAATACATGGCCCCTCTTTTAAAACAACGTTGTGTAACTAGGACAGGGGTCTGCTCATAAGGAAACTATTTGCACTTTTGTAGCCTTCTCAAATGACTTTAAGTTATTACTTAGGCACCAAGGTACTTTTTAATGTCCCCTTTGACCCTCAACTTTAAATTATAAAATAACTTTATTTTAATTCATTTTTTAAGAGGAAAGCAAATATTTAAATATCCCAACCTTAGCAAACAAGAGCCTCAACTAAAATAATGCTGCTGAAAGAGCTTGACCAAGTCCAGCTTCTAAAAATAGACTTACTATTTTTAGTGAGTCCTAAAAATAGTAAAAACACCAAACACTCGAGCTGGAAAGATGATAGATATGGCAAAGGGTTTATTGAACAATAAGCACTGACTGGTCCCTGCTAAAAATAGAAACCACTGAACTCAAAACCCCAGAAATCAATGGAGAACTTCGAAAAGCTATAGAGATCAATGGTGGCATAGCTATTTTGCAACAATTTAGTTTGCAGGTTTGTAAATATTGTATATTCTTTGATAGTAAATGATATTTGATAATAATAGCCACAACCTTTTCATGAGTGCTATGGTGGACTTCTAGATGCTTTGATTGATTTCAAATTTGACATTACCCATGCAATGGGAGTTCTAGGATGTATATGTCTCCTTTATTGGATGTTCTTATTATACTATGGCATTGAAGGTCTTTAAGACTTGTTTGTGCCAGATAGTGTTTTACAAGGACTTATGATTATGGATTAGGTTGGTTATTGATGGCAGAAGATCTACCTATGATGATGAGTATACATTATTTTTTAGGTATGGTTAGTTGGATGTGTTAACAACTAGTTGTGGTTGCTATTCCAACTATTGGTGAGTTATTGGCAACTACTTAAACCTATTTGTTACCATTGGATTTGTTATTTGTGTTTAGATATCGAGTTAAGGTAGGATTTGGTGATCCTTCCATGTGACAATTAGTGTGTCATCACCTTTGGGTAGTATCCTATCTTTCATGTATTGGCATGATAGAGCTAGAAAGCATTCTTGTTTGAGATGGTGGTCACCTTGGTTGTTGTTGTAGGCATCTTGATGGAGCACATGGATGTTTTGATCTTACATGTTGTCTATAGAGATTGTTCACTTGATGATTGAGTTTACTTTTGACTCCTTATGCAATGTATACAATAAGTGGGAGAATGTTGGGAAAGGTATGTTGTATGTAAAAATAAATATTTAATTGTGGTGCATCTAGGGATACGTGTATTACATGGGTTAGGCATTCTTGGGGGCAATTGTATGTTGTATGGACATTGGAATAAACATTTAATGTGGGTGTCACATTGAGAAAATATTTTACTGCTTGCTTTTTTGGCCATGATATATAAGTACGTAATTATATATTATATTATAATGTACTTGTTTATTATATGATGTCGTGGTATTCTAACTTAATTCCAATATATAGGCTGCAAATATGCATATATTTATGACTTTTATATGCTTTTTGTACAAACAAACCAAAAATGAACTCAATCCCCAAAAATAATAAACATTCCAATGTACTTGAATCCGAACTGATAACTTTGGTCCACAATCACCAATCTGAGGCACCTGTTAGCCAGCAATTGGTTGTTCAAGCCTCAAAAAGAATCGCCCATGGTGGCTAGTTTTATGCAATGAACAATTAATAGTCAAATGCCACTAAAAGTTGTCAATTATAACTATAGATATAAAGTACCACCATAAAATTGTATTTTGGAATAGTTGCAAGGAAAGTTAGTCATTTCCTTGTCAAACCTGTTGTTAAGCTTTGGACAGACCTAGTGATCACTAATTTAAAAGATCAGGAAAAATCTTTATACAAACTAGTCTTCAAATTCACAACAATGTAATTCAACTTACAAACTAACCTTCAAATTTACAACATTCCAATTACACTCGCAAACTAACTTTCAAACTTACTCTACATTGTGACTCGATGAAGTTTGAATGTTTGGTCTTTGTTATAGAACCTTTAGAAATGACCAAGTGAGCAACGAATTGCAATCAATACTTATTCAAGCCCATAATTTTCTCTCCCATACATACAATATTTGGGTAAAAACTAATTTTTAATATCTAAAGCAAGTTAAAGGCATATATTTTGTAGCAAAAAAACATAACATAGAGTCATGAGTACCCATCACAAGAAAAAGAAAACATAACATGAGAGGGGAGACATATCTAAGAATATTAAAGAGATCTACAACTGCAGTTTACTCATAGGCTACAAGAACTCCACCTGGTCGCACAAAGATGACCGATGGAATGATTTATCACAAGGCTTCTTAGCTTTCGCTTGTGTTGACTAGAAACATAGCTTGGGTGGAAACATTGAATGGTAGATGCACATTTACTGCTGCGTATTTCTGAAATCAAATCAACGTGCTCTCTATCATCTGCACAATCAAAAACAATATTTGCAGACTAATCATTAAAACAAGAAATCCAACAAAATTAACTTGTAATCTCTATAAGTTGCCTTATTATAGTTTTAGCAAATATATAAAACAAGCTTCCATACTCATTGTGAATCAAAACGTTTTAATACACACACTAACCAAGCATTTATTACCAGAAAACAAATGTCAAAAATGTTAAAACAAATAAGGCAAGGGTTTTAAAAGGATATAAAAAGAGCTTATCAAAATTATCTTGTCACAAGAATTGATAAGGAAAGAAAGATTAGAAGAGCCCTTGCATGTAAAATACAAAAAACTGCCTATGACCACAAAACTCCAGATGCCTAGGAACAAATCTTCCAATCACTATAGTAACAGAGCATTAAGTAAACAAAAAAAGTTACAAAAACTAGCAGCACATCTAGCATGTCATTATAGACAGAACAAATACTGAGGATAAACACCTACTTTAGACCTAGGAGCAGTAACTGAACGCTTAATTGCATCTTCACTAGGATTATTTGTTGGTCAATTGCAACTAAACTTGATGAAAATAACTAATTTGTGCAGCTAAACCAAGCTCTACTTGCATATACAAGAGTGTGAATGTGGAAAGTGGCTTCTTATATTGTAATCTGGTTTATTCCATGACATGTGATTCCTGTCAAAAAATTTATATGCTTTAATGAAGAAAAATGAGTACATATTTGTCCTTACGCTTTTGAAAAGCTTCTAACATTTGTCCAGTCCTTTGCAAAGGTAAAGACAAGAAAACTTGTAGTGAAAATATGGCCTTAAGCTTTGATTATTCACTGAGACATCCCTAAATTATCCATTTAGATTTCATAGTTATCTTACATCGGCAAGGAAAATGTCCAAAATCCAATAACATGAGTCTTAGCCAAATGCTGCAAAGGTATTTTTTAGGACTGGATCCAGCAGATCAAATAATCATATTAGTAAATTTCTACCTTCAACGTCAGCTCCTCATTTCACAAATGTTCTTTGAAGATTAATAACTTATAATAGACAATCTAAACAAGCATCAGCAGTTACTGTCATTGATAACTCAAACAAGGAATGGCCACATACACTTCCTCTATCTTTTCACCTGCGCTCTTTGCCAATCCTCAGTTACATTATTCCCTTTGTTACAATACAAAATAATTTTGAATCAGTCTCACCATTGTGTCCCCTTATACCCTACCAATACTGTCATCGATCATTGATACCAAGTAAAATTGTAAAGCAACAATATGTAGGCCTACAAGGGAAGATCTTTCACCACCGTGGCTAATCTTCTCCAAGAGGGTTTTCGTCCTCAAGAAGGCTGAGATGAACCAAGTTCAATCCCACAAAACCACAAGGTTTTCACAAGAGAAAATCAAATAATCTGCATATTCCCAAAGAGCTCTCCATACCTCCTTTTATAAGTTTCCCAAGAACTTTTCGGAAAACTCAATATAAAATCGCTTTATTAATTAAATAAGCCTTATATCCCCGAAATTAATTTATTTAATTATTCCCAGCACATAAAGCCACTTTATCAGCATCTCAACATTTAAATTTTTCCATCCCAATTCCAACGAGCTATAACACTAAGGTGCTTTTTAAATGATTTAAATAATATTAAGCAACCTTAGTAATATAATTAAAATAAAGCCATTAATGCACCCAAGTTGTGAAAACTGTCAAAAAGCATTGGGATAGAAAATTGACTGCTCAAGAGTTATACCGATGATGAAAATTGAGAATCGAGCTTGACCAAGTAACTTACTATAAATAGACGCACTCTCCAAGAATCTTGGAGAACACACCAAAAGCTGAAAATAACTTCAAAAAGTCTCATACAAGTCTCTAGACCATCTGAGCTCACTGGTAACTTCAAATAATTCCTCTGATAAGGCTCACACACGCTGACAAGGTCAATGCCAACTGCAATGCAAGAGAACCCAAAAATGGGGACATTACAAAGGGTTTTCACCTATGTTCCTTGAGAATGCGTCCATTGGGTTTTTCCAAGTGTACGCATATCAAGGACATTCTGAGGATGTAGAGACGTCCCCTATTTGTCCATGTTTTAAAAAAATTGCAGGAAACCTGCTGAGAACGTGGAGACAGGCAAGGGATGGGTAGGGGACAACTGAACATCCTTGGGATCGTTGGGGACGTCTCAGACATCCCCTAACCGTCTCGGGGACAGCCAACCGTCCCCTAGTGTTGTAGCGAAGTTCTATAAGCAAAAAAACCAAACTTAATATTAATGATTTTTATTAAACTTTATGATTTACTTCAAATCCTTGTTAAGATTTTATAGAGGAATTCGTTCCATGACAGTGCTATTGCTTGTACCTTTGGATGAAACCATAATATCCAAAGGAACCATTTTATAAGGCCGACCCTTGCCTTGCTTAGCACCTCTTTGGAGGAGGAGACATCACCCTTTATGAATCACCCCTATTGGTATTTAAAAATAAATTAAATAAGACTTAAGTACTAAATGCTGGCCAACCTGCACTTTGTAGCGCCACCTTGGGGAGATTAAAGTAAATTAATTTGTGTTTGAAATGTGAGGCCGACCCCCTTGTGAAGGATCGCCTCTCTTGGGTGAAGAGGCATATGAGTGGTATAAAATAAAGGTGAGATGGGTGTTAGAAGAAAGGCAGAAAACAGGAGAAATCAGTCCCGTTAAGAGCACATTTCTGAGTATAACAGCAGATATATTAATATGTTATAATCGGATTTGAAAGGGGAGTTTGTGCAGATTGAAGGAGATCAGAAAATAAATAAACATCTGCATTCAGAAAGGTAGCAACCATTGAACATAATAAGTGATTGGTATGCATCATGATGGAGTATAATGTTTTTATATATATAATCTCTTATGTATCTTTAACCTAGTTACTAATGGGAATTGCTAGTCTATTTAAGGCTTTTATAATTATTGATTTAATCTATTAGTTTCCCTATAAGCAATCAGGCATGCATTTGCAAGGGAATACGATTGGGAGAGACGGCAGACCAGTTCCACAATGTAAGTAGACCACCCCATGTGGATGGTAACAGGAGTTCCTGCCACTTGGGACCAAGGAGTGATTGCCACGCTCTTGGGCTTAATTGTGATGAACAGTCTCCGAGCGCCCTATCGTGCTTTCCTTTCCAATCCTTGCTATGATTGGTTATTGGAAATGAAACAATAGATTAGATCCAATTAGCCGATGTTATTTATATTAGTTGTTCATTTACTCTTAAGTTCGATAACTTTTATATAATTTAATTTTAGAATACTATTTGTAAAACAAATTATATTGTTTGAATTGTTACTTTTGGGCGAAATCAGGCATACCCCAACTAGGGGACATTACATGTGGTATAAAGAAAAGAAAATAAATGTTATGAAACATCATTCCCAAACTATCTTATAATTATTTCATCAATCCACAGTTCGCAGACTCTCCAGGACTCGCCGCAGACTCGGCGGACTCGGGAGTCCGTTGGTGAGCCAAGTTGACTCACCACGAACTCGGGAGTTGAGTCCAGGAGAGTCCTAGGGGAGTCCTGAGGTCGGACTCAGGAGTCCCGACCCAAGACTCTCCTGCGCGGCTAGGAGTGAAAAAGGGTTAAAAACCCATGTTTTTTTTACTTTTTGTTTCATTTAACACTCAAGGTTGCTAATGTTTTCCTCTTTTTGACATGATTATATGTAAACATTTATAATCTTATGATGCTGTTATACATTGAAACTACGAGTATTTGATAACTATGAATGATTAAATTTCAATTATTGAGTGTTTGATGATCATATGACATGTTTAATCTTTGAATTATGAGTGTTTGATAATCAAATTAGGCTCTTATGTTCTCTAAATGCATTAATTTGTTCTTGTTTTTTTTTTAAATACGGTGTTTTTTTTGCCGAGTCTGTGCCGAGTCCCGAGTCCGAGTCATATATTTGGGCTGTCGAGTCCGCGGCGAGTCCGAGTTTGCAAACTATGCATCAATCTATCGTGAGACAATACTATCTAGGAGATTATACTATTACGAGGCCAAAATTGAGATAAACATGCTATAGATACCAAGATTAGTGCAAATATCTTTACTTGAACCAATTATTGTAACATGAGACATTTTTACACTAAGAAAACATAAATAGTACATATTTCAAAGATAATGGTTGATAATAACAACAATTGTTTATAGATTGGGTTTACATACTAGCTCCCATTCTACAACTCATGGTCCCAATTCTTTGTAGTTTCTAAGCACTTTGAAATAGAAAAAAATATAACTCTACATTTTAGGAAGATCATATTGTCGTGCCCAAATACCATGTTGGGTGTCAACATAGCATATGCCTGTCTTCGTGATAACAAAGATTAAAAATCTGCAACTTATCTTCATACAAATTAAATGATTATGAATTTGAAGACAAATATAAAACCTATTTTCTCTTAGCTTAGAAATAACCATTTCTAGTCATCTGTAATTCACATGAGTTATAATGTCTGATTTAAATAGCCATCTATGGATCATAACAGTGGCAGACTTGTCTTAAACAATATATGTTTAAGGAAAGCCCCAGCACAAACAGAGACTCCCCCTCATATACTAGGGTCCCTAACGTGATAACTTTTATTGCAAATCTTATTTTGGAAATGACTATAACCAACACATATTCCACAAATAGTTTTGAAGAGGAAGAATACAAAGACATAAGATGTACACAAAATGGGTGTTTGATTATGATATCCGTATGTAACACAATATTAAAATACTCTATATTTCCATAGAAGCTAAAACCGAATGTCAACAGGAAAGACTAAGGATTTCTTTTATACAAGCACTAGGTAAAATGGGAAAGCAAAACCATTCGCTTCATATCACAGATGGATATAATGGCACTTCACTTAGTGGAATATTTTAAGAAATATCCAGCTAAAGTCCAACGTTGAAAATACAGAATACCTGACTTCTGCTTTGGTATCACCTCTTCTGAATCTTCGTTGTCTGAAAGATTCACAAGTTCAACTTCGGATGCAGATATATATCCCCCTGACTTAGATTTAATTCCAGAGGATTCAAATTGTCCATCCCTTGAAATAAGTTTTATTACACCTGGTGTTGATCTTGTCTTGGTAACATCTGTAGACCTCATTGCTTCTTCTATTTTTTTGATTGCTGGGACAACTAGCTTAGGCTTAGATTGCCATTCTTTTCCATAACTATCCTGTTCAGATTGAGGGCTTTGAGAATTGCCCTCCTTTTTAACTTTAGATTTGCTACAGTCAGTAATTAATGCATCCTCAATTGTTGCTTCACGTTTATGTTGTATCTGTGATAGAATTACTTCAGCATCAGATAACCTCTTTTGAGCCTCCTGCAGCTGCAACATCCTTGCAAACACGAAAAAACAGTTAAAAACTAAATGTATAATTCTATATTCAAATTCATCAGATTTAAAAATAAAAATAAACTACTCCTGGAGAGATGTTTTACATTTTTAACATCATGAGGATCTAGTAAATTTTCAAGATTGGTGGAGATAAAAACAATTGGCTAACCAAAGTACGGTTTGCATCCAACACTAATGACAAAAACCGTACTATACTAAAAATGCATCAAACTTTGTATCTCTACCATACTGATAGAGAATTTAATTGAATCAGCTCCATCTTATTCATAATTAAAGTATCTTTTAATAAGTTCAATACTTATCTGAATCATAGCACTTGGAAAGCTCATTCTCACTCTAGGATTAAAAGGAGAATCCACTACACTTCTACTTCTTTGTAGAGCGGCATACGGCTCAAACTGTTTATTACATTGCAGAATTGAAATCTAATCAATATTCCTAACCTAGGCTGTTGAAACTACATGAAACCATGAAAATCCTTCATTTCTATTCAATTCTCATTTAATTATGTTTCCAATCTTTCAAACTACTAAGACTAGTAATGTCAACTAGGAAAACTGCCCTGGAAAGCCATAGGAAATGTGATCAAAACATCCCAAACACAAACAAGGCATTCAAACCAAGCATATGTTCTTACTCTTTCAAGGATGTTGTCTCCCATAGCCTTCCTAATGGTTCCAAAATGTCCCTACCAAAGCAAATCATTTTGGATGCTGAGGCCTCTCAAAAACTTGTAAAGGAAAGGGTAGATTTGCAAATTGTCCAACAATGGGAGGAGGTCACTACAATTGAAATTTCTAGGAATCATACAGCAGATCTTCTAATCAATCTCTCAAAACTAGAGCTGGTTGGGAAGTTCACTATTGCATGGCCATCCCCCAAGCATTTGGAGCAATGGATCAACAAAGAATGTCATCCAAGGATATGTAGCTTAGTGGAAATTGTTGTGGGAGAGGGCTTTTTGTGGCAACCTTCTCCGAGAAAGGGGATAAAGATCCGATTTTCAAAAGTGGACAATGGTTTTTGGGTCCACGTGACCTTTAACTTAACAACTGAAATCCAAACATATCACCCTTGGAAGAAACTTCATCAAAGGTTCCTATCTAAGTCAGGTTGCCCTTTCTACCTTTGATCCTTTGGCATGCAGAAGGTCTTAAAGCCATTGGAAATACAATTGGAATGTTCAAGACTTGGGCTGAACCTCTAGAGAAAAACTATTAGGTAGTTCAAATCTATGTGGAAGTAGATTTGGCAAAAGGTCTACTGGAAGCCATAAACTTAAAATTAAATGACATGACTTTTACTAAAAGTTGGACTATGAGCAGATCCTATTTAAATGCAGTTTGTGTCATGAAGACAGCCACTTCCAAAGAGATTGGCCTAACTGCTAAGTGGCCAAGGGCCACAAAGACATTGGAAGCTCTGAATGAGGGGTTCCAACAAATTAAACCCAAAAATCAAAAGTATGTTACAAAATCAAGGCCTTCCAACAAGAGAATTCTACTTCCAATCATTTCAAGGTCTTAGCGAAAGAAGACAATGCTAATAAATGGCAGCAAAGGAAGAGGCAATACAGGAACAAATGAATGAGACAGTGATGGCCCCTCAAGTGAGAACCATCCAACTCCAAGAAGATGAAAAGGAAATGGAAGAAGATGAGATTCCATTTTACACTTCTTCCAGTTAAAAAGCCCAATCAGGAAGGGGCAGAAACAAAAATATTAAGGTCAGAGCAAAGGAGGCAGCTGAAAATATTGCAGCTACAAAGCAAGCAACACTGGGCTCAACAGTAAAAACCAAACCCAAAAAAGGTAAGTAATGAAAGCTTTCTCTTGGAATATCAGAGGTCTAGGTGATAAACATAAAAGAATGTACTTAAAAAATATCTTGAACAGTGAGAAGCCCAATATTCTCATAATACAAGAAACTAAGGTAGATAGTTTTTCTGCAAAGTCTAATTTGAATAAACTGTGACCAGACAGTGATAGCATAGCCTCTTCTTCTAGAGGAGATTTGCAAGGTATCCTAATTAGATGGTAAGCTGATTTTCTCTTAGAGGAGTCCTTTACACATGCTAGTTGGATCAGTATTTATTTGAGACACAAGCCTTCTAATTCACTGGTCACTATTAAAACTTTCCATTCTTCCAATCACCCAAATGACAAGAATAATTGCTGGAGTTCTATCAAAGAAAATGTGAGCCTTGCTAAGCCTATAAACCAGATCCTTGGGGGATTTGAATTTGGTCCTTAATTAAATGAGACAAGAGAAGATCTCCTTCTGAGGGACAGACAAAGAGAAGATGTGGAAGAAATTATCTGTCTTTTTTATTTGGAAGAACTCAAGCCTAGTGAAGGCAAATACACTTGGTCTAACAAAAGAGCTGTCTCTAATTACATCACTGCAAGGTTGGATGGATTTATTGTCTTGAGGGAATTGATTGAGAATTTCTCATAGGCCCACTCAGAAACACTCCGAAACCCCATCTCTGATCATGAGCCAATTAGCCTTTGTCTCAAGAAAAGAACTAATTGGGGCCCTATCCCATTCAAATACTCTTCACATTGGCTTCTATAGAAGGGTTCAACCAAATGGTCAAGTAGGCTTGGCTCAGCTCTGCTCCACTTACTTTTCATGGACTGCAATGGGTTAGTAAAATTTGGAACATAAGAACCAGTATCAAAAATTAGATTCACGAGAACATTGAAATTCAAAACTCAGCTGCTCTAAAAAGACAATTGGAGGATCTTCAAGAAAGGATAGAAGTTGAGGGTCCAGTGAATGCTCCTATTGAGCAACAAACTAGCTGCACCAATTCTTTGTTAACATCCTTAAATTAGGAAGGGGCTTCTTGGTGGTTGAAGTCTCATATGACTTGGCTTTTGGAAGGAGATCATAACACAATACATTTTTACACATAGACTCTCCAAAGAAGAAACTTTAACTCAATCACAAAACTTCTTTCTTTAGAGGGACAAGTTTTAGAATTTGTCCATGAAATAAAATCCAGAGTTTTTAGCCATTTTCAGCTTCTTTTCCATGAAGAACATCCAAATAGACCTCCTCCGTTGACCAAGTTACTCCCAAACATTTGCTCCATGGTCACAAAAAAGCAAAATGGTAATTGTGTTTCAGCCATGACAATTGAGGAGCTTCAGCACATGGTTTTCAATTTGAAGTGGTACAAAGCCCATGGGCCAGATGGATTCAATGCAAATTTCCACCAAGACTTCCGGGATTTAATTAAAGATGACCTTCTCTATATGGTTGAAGACTCTAGAAAAAAAGAAGAAACTTCATGGTGGAATTAACTCTTCCTTATTGGCTTTAGTGCCAAAGGTGGCTCAAGCTGAAAGATTGGGGAGATTCAGGCCTATCTTACTATGCAACACTTCTTATAAAATCATTACAAAGTAAGTTATTAACTTATTTCCAAGAGAATAGAAAAAATGGTCACAACATAATATTGAAAGAGCAAGCGTGTTTTGTCTCTCAATGGCATATTTATGAAGGAATCATTCTCATGCAAGAAGCCATTCATTCAAGCAAGCATTATAATAAAAATGTCATGGCCATTAATCTTGATAGGGCCAATGCATTTAACAGAATCAGCCACCAGGTGATCTTCCAAACTTTGTATAAAATGGGCTTCAGAGAGAACATGGTGGAATGGATCAAAGCAATCCTTGAATTGCTCCTTTACTCAACGGTAGTCCCACCTCTTTCTTCAAACTCTCTAGAGGCTTGAGGCAGAGTTGCCCACTTTCCTCTTTCTTGTATATCTCATTGTTGAACTTCTCTGCAGGAAACTTGAGCAAGAGAGCATGTAGAGATCGTTGCTGGGTATGCCCACCTTTGATGGTGGTACAGAGCTCAACCATTCTCAATTTGTGGATGAATAGTTGCTGCTTGGGAGGGCTTTGTTGATGTTTGCAGCGTCGGTCTCCACTTCCAGCCGATCCCCTTATGACATGATAATAAATTAAATAATAGCCTGGGGCTATTTAATTTATATGATATTGATTTATTGAAGAGACACAATAATTGGTTACCACATTTAATTATTGTAATGGCACGAATTAATGAAGAGGCACGATTTGCTAATGGGGCCGGCCTCTTGCATGGACGCGATTTCATTTGGAGAAGCACATCCTTCTATGCTGGGCCAACTTATGTTTTGAAAGGTCACGTCTCCTTCTATTATATTGTATATATACTTGGTGGAGTCTCATTGTTCATCATCGAATTAGTTCATTCTTCATCTCAAGTGCGAGTTCTTCATCAAGGCAGATCGACATAGTAGAAGGCGGAGATTTCATCAGCAAATTACTTCATTGTGTTTCTGTGTTGCATCATTCTTTGGTGCTTATATTTAGGCCTTCATATCGGCCTCTTGTAACGAGATCATTGTTGTTGAAATTCAATATATAAGTGATATATTGTTGCTGGGTTTTTCTCCCTCAAGAGGAGGGTTTTCCCAGGGTATCCGCTGTGTCATTGTGTTCATTTTGAATTAATTTTCTGTGCATTACATCTGATCATAAAACTAACAAGCTTCTCCTCAAATTGCTCAAAGATTTGCCAACACTTTAAAGGTTTTCTTTGAAGCCATGGTAATGAAAACAGTAGTACAAAGTCTATTATCTACTTCAATCAGTTTCAGAGGGATGCTGCTGAAATTTCTATAATTCTTGGTTTTAAGGTGAGGACCCTATTTTTACTTAACTGGGTGTCACTATCTCTTCCATTAAACCCAACTCTCAAAGCTGGGAGAAATTTCCTGATGATATGAAAGCTAGGCTCGGTACTTGGTTGAACTGCTCGTTAACTCCTGCTTGGAACCTTCTCATAAACTTGGTTCTTGCTGCCCTTCCCATTTATCAAATGAGTGTTCTTTATGCTCCAATTAGGGTCATGAAAAGATAGAACAGCTCCTTAGAAAATTCACGTGGGATGTAAGTAGGCAGGATGGTAAATAAAAAGAAACATCATTTGGTCAAATGGGAGTTATCATCCAAAGCAATAAGGAAGGCGGGCTTGGTTGATACATACCTCTCAACCACCAAAACACTCTTGAAGACAAACTTGTTTGGCATATGGTTACAGTCAAGGATAAATGGTGGGCTAACCTCCTTTACAATAAATATTAATACAATTGTAAACTCCAAAATGGTAGAATTTTCTGAAATCATGGTACAAAGAAATCTCTAATTCCAAGAAGTATTGGAAGGGCCAGGACACTATTTCCAAACATATCCCTTGGACGCCTGGAAATAGCAAAAAAAAATCAGCCTTTGAATGATAAAATTATAGGAAACTTCAGACTCACTCATTTTGGATTTAGTGCTTGGCTGATCCTAAAAATTTTTACTCTCTTTAGGTGCTTTTTGAGACTGAGCATAAAGTCTTTTTATCTTAGCATCCCTCACAAGTTGAATAAAGACTGGGAATTCTTCATTGTTTGATGGCGGGAAGATTTCTTGGACACTAGATTAGATAAGTTAATCTAGGGAAGTTAAGGGCTCTGGTATTTATTTAGTAAAGGATTAGCTGATCCTGAAGATACCTTAATGCCAGGGAGTACATAGCACTTTAGAATTTGCATTGAAGTTATTAAGGGGAGTTAGGTGTCCATAATCCTCCTTACAGGATTATTTGGAAAGGAAAACAAATCTCGTGGAAGCTTTAAAGCCAATTCATGAACAATATTTGAAACCTTTTTGGTAACATCTAGGATGGATCTTATTCCATAAGTTAGCCCAGTGCATTGTAGCTGACTCTAAAGCTTTTAGGAAGTAAGTTCTTTCCAGGTCTTTGATGTAATTTGTTCTTTCTTGAAGGAAAAGAAGACAGGTGGAGCCTTTTGGCAAGAACTGATTAATTTAGGATTCTGATGGACATAAAAGGCCTGAAAATCTACATTCATCCAAAAGTAAGAGATAGTAGGATGTTTTGAGGAAGATGTTAATTCGGAATCCAAGGGAACTCATCATGGGAGGTGAAGGTCTCCTTCATATGGAAACCATGCTCCTAAATATCAGAGGGAGCAAAACCAAAGTAAGATCATGATCCTAGTTCTTTGGAATCATGACTCCTCTAGATGTGTTTGGGAACCCTAAGACCTCTGGCTGAGCAAGGAAAGTTCCATAAAGGTTTAAACAGGTTAAAACTTAGAATGGATTCCTCACAATTCTCAAGTATGTTGCTTTGCATGATCAGATTGGTTTGAGCAGATGAAGGAAGCATTCTCTCAACGGGTTTGGGGATGCTGGACAAGGAAGTTCAAATTCCAAAAATGATTTTCATCACTCCTGACTTAAGACAAATTTTGATATCTTCAAAATGGCTATCAAGAGAAAGCACATGAGGAGCATTGAAAGTACAAAGGCAAGATTAAATTAGCTAGGAGGTTTTAAATGTAACTATGAGCATTTGCTCCTGTTGTACAGCTATTTTGCTCATTCCATTTTTGCATCATCATCAGATGATGTGAAGAATTTTTGGTGGATGTTTATATCGAGCAACCACATGTAAAAGTCTCTTGCAGGTTGAAGAAGGCCTTGTATGGTCTTAAGAAGGCTCCTCATGCTTGGTACGAAAGGATTGATCGTTACCTGTCAAGTTTGGGCTTCTCCAAGAACGATGCTAATTCTAACCTATATTACAAGGTAATTGATGGTGAAGCATTGATTTTGGTTTTGTATGTTGATGATTTGATTCTTACTGGAGAAGAACACCTCATATTCAAATGCAAGGAGTTAGCTTCTGAATTTGAAATGAAGGATCTTGGTCTCATGCATTACTTCCTTGGCTTAGAAGTTTGGCAGAAGCCAGATGAGACGATTTTAAGTCAAGGGAAGTATACTGTTGATATTTTGAAGAGGTTTGGTATGATGGATTGCAAATCCATGTCTACGCCTATGGAGACCAACTTACATAAGTTGAAGGAGGCTGCAGTTAGTTCAAATCTAGTGGATCCCACGATGTACAGGCAATTGATTGGATCTTTGATGTATCTAGTCAACACTGACCCAGAATGTCTGCTATGCGGTGAGTGCACTCAATCAGTTCGTATGTGAACCAAAGCGAGATACATCTTGTTGCAGCAAAACATATCTACATGAGATACTTGCATTGACGCGATTGAATGCTATAGGTTAGGAATACTTCTAACCGAGGTATGGATTTGGAGTTACATGGTTATCTTGATTCGATTGGTAGGAATTATTGTCAGCGTCGGAAGAAGCACCTGCAGATGTTGCCGGTTTAGGATCGCGATGATATCCTAGTGTAGCAGGAAGCAATCATCTGTAGCATTGAGTACACCAGAGGCAGAGTATATTGCAGCTTGTGTGGCAGCTCGGGAAGCAGTGTAGCTTCGTAAGCTCCTTGCAGGATTGTTTGGGCAATCAATGGAGCCTACTATCATTCATTGTGATAGCCAGAGTTGTGTGAAGCTTTCTGTCAACCCGGTGTTTCATGACAAAACTAAGCATGTGGAAATCAAATACCATTATATCAGAGATATGGTATTGAAGCTTCTCGGTTAATTATGTCAGCGCGATGGCGAGGCAATGAACATTCTCACTAAGCCTCTCGGGATAAGTTTGTGTACTTCGAGAAAAGCGGTATGGTAGAGAATCAGCCCTGGTGAGAAAAGTCGATAATAGTGATCTCTTTAATGCATTTCTCTTTGAGAAGATTTGAGTGCAAGCCCTTGTGAATGCATTTCTCTTTGAAAATTGAGGGTGAAATCCCTTGTTTCCACCTCGGGAAACCATGGTGGATGTCATGTGTGTGACTCCCATGGCGGCATCGCGTGAGAAAGTTAAGTGATGATTTTCTTGTACTTGTGTTGTTTTCACCTGCAGGAAACCGCGGTGAGCGTCACGATGAGGTGACAACATCACGTTAAATGATAGGCATATACATACCATACATAGGTGTAGCCATGATGGATTTGATTCACACGATGGTGATACTTTCTTTTCCAAGGACATTGTGGCCAGAAGCATGCGATGGTATTTGTTCTGTTGAAATTTTTCTCCCTAGGCGAGAAGTGTTGAGGCAGCGTGGAGCCATTCGCCGATCCCCTATGACATGAAATAAATTAAATAATAGCTGGGGCTATTAATTTAAGATATCGATTTATTGAAGAGACACAATCAGGTTAACATTTAAAGTAATGGACAACGAATGAAGAGGCAGATTTGTAATGGGGCAACCTCTTGCATGGAGCGATATGGAAGGTGCCCTTCAGGGGCCAATTAGAAGGAAAGGTCAGTCTCCTTCTATTATATTGTAATTACTTGGTATCTCATTGTTCATCATCGAATTAGTTCATTCTTCATCTCAAGTGCGAGTTCTTCATCAAGGCAGATCGACATAGTAGAAGGCGGAGATTTCATCAGCAAATTACTTCATTGTGTTTCTGTGTTGCATCATTCTTTGGTGCTTATATTTAGGCCTTCATATCGGCCTCTTGTAACGAGATCATTGTTGTTGAAATTCAATATATAAGTGATATATTGTTGCTGGGTTTTTCTCCCTCAAGAGGAGGGTTTTCCCAGGGTATCCGCTGTGTCATTGTGTTCATTTTGAATTAATTTTCTGTGCATTACATCTGATCATAAAACTAACAAGCTTCTCCTCAAATTGCTCAAAGATTTGCCAACACTTTAAAGGTTTTCTTTGAAGCCATGGTAATGAAAACAGTAGTACAAAGTCTATTATCTACTTCAATCAGTTTCAGAGGGATGCTGCTGAAATTTCTATAATTCTTGGTTTTAAGGTGAGGACCCTATTTTTACTTAACTGGGTGTCACTATCTCTTCCATTAAACCCAACTCTCAAAGCTGGGAGAAATTTCCTGATGATATGAAAGCTAGGCTCGGTACTTGGTTGAACTGCTCGTTAACTCCTGCTTGGAACCTTCTCATAAACTTGGTTCTTGCTGCCCTTCCCATTTATCAAATGAGTGTTCTTTATGCTCCAATTAGGGTCATGAAAAGATAGAACAGCTCCTTAGAAAATTCACGTGGGATGTAAGTAGGCAGGATGGTAAATAAAAAGAAACATCATTTGGTCAAATGGGAGTTATCATCCAAAGCAATAAGGAAGGCGGGCTTGGTCTGATACGTACCTTCAACCACCAAAACACTCTTGAAGACAAACTTGTTTGGCATATGGTTACAGTCAAGGATAAATGGTGGGCTAACCTCCTTTACAATAAATATTAATACAATTGTAAACTCCAAAATGGTAGAATTTTCTGAAATCATGGTACAAAGAAATCTCTAATTCCAAGAAGTATTGGAAGGGCCATGGACACTATTTCCAAACATATCCCTTGGACGCCTGGAAATAGCAAAAAAAAATCAGCCTTATGAATGATAAAATTATAGGAAACTTCAGACTCACTATTTTGGACGGGCTTAGTGCTTGGCTGATCTCTAAAAATATTTCTACTCTCTTTTAGGTGCTAAATTTTGAGAGCTCTTTGAGCATAAAGTCTTCTCACGATCTTAGCATCCCTCACAAGTTGAATAAAGACTGGGAATTCTTCATTGTTTGATGGCGGGAAGGATTTCTTTGGACACTAGATCTGAAGATAAGTTAATCTAGGGAAGTATTAAGGGCTCTGGTATTTATTTAGTAAAGGTTATTAGCTGATCCATGGAAGCTACCTTCAATGCCAGATGGAGACATATTTGGCACAACAGAGCTATGCCCAAAACCAATTTCTTTCTGTGGATGTTGTTTCCAAATCAGCAACTTACTTGGATAATATTTGGAAACGTAAATTCGAAAGCCTGAGCTGGTTTCTTTATGCCAGGAAGATGAAGAATATAGAAACCACATTTTTGTGCATTGTACCTACATCAAAGAGATTTGGAGGTTAATTCTTTCCAAAGTTGCCCTTTTTGTTTCTGCCCTTAATGTCTTTGAGGAAACCACAGACAGGTACACTCTTATCCAGGGTGTGATTAATCCTTTTCTTGGCCTATAAAGGTGAAACATCTCATTCCCAAGTAACTGTTTAGGGGAGTTTGGAAAGCAAGAAATGATTTAATTTTCAGGAATCACTTCTCTCCTCCATGGGCTACAGCCTTGAAGGTTCTTTCCCTCCTCAATGAAATTACCCATCATCTTCAAATAAAGAAGAAGCATACCAAGTATAATCCTGCTCCTCTGTTCTTTAATTGGTTCTCACTATTTTTATGTTGTCCCTATAGGGAACCCAGTCACTGCTGGAGTGGAGGTGTCACCTTCCATAAAGGAAACATTTGTTTAAATTATGCAATGGGACTTGATCTGTCAAGTAATAAGTATGCTTAAGCTCATGATCCAAAATTGGGTTTCTCTATTGCAAAAGAAAAAGCAATCGACTCTCTCAAAAATTTTGGGGACCCTAAACTTATTGGCAATGCAGTCAACAAAGTTCACTATAAATCAGGGTTACCCCAAGTTTCCGGGACGGGGACGGCAGGGGGCGGCGGAACGAGTCCCCAAGTTTCCGATTTTTGAGGCCAAATTTAGGGACGGCAGGGGACGGCTATATAAAATATAGAAAAATTTAAAATATATAGGGAAACATTAAATATTCATAGGAAAACAAGGATAAAGCATGCATATGTACATTATAGAAACTTAGCTTATAACATTTTTGTTAAGAATTCATTGCCAATATAGTTTTATTTTCAATTACGATATGAAAATCAAAATAAAAAGAACATGGTACACTGCTGCTGTCCCCCTGGCCATTTCCGGGATGGGGACAGGGGGGGTTTCGACCTGGGGACGCGTCCCCGGGTAACACTGCTATAAATCTATTGGTCTTTCATACGTGGTTAAAACTTAAGGTAATCCAAATTCTTATACACCAATCTCTCAGATTAACATTCGGCATATCAGGAGAAAGCAGAAGAAGGAAGCGATATGCTGGCTGGCATTGGTGTTAGCTTAAATCCTGGACAATGGAAGATTTGGCATAATTCCAACGTGTAA
>VDFB02003371.1:0-27744 GCA_007258455.2 Sequoia sempervirens | reverse complement strand
CAATAGAGAAGGATAGGAAAATAAAGGGGTGAGATGGATGAAGATAGGATGCATGGATAAGGAAGGGAGATTGATGGTAGCATGATAGGTGGATTAGGAAGGTAGATGAGTGTGAATGACAGTTGGGATAGTGTGCAGATGAGGGAGATGTATGCTAAGAGGTGCCCAAAGCATGCTTATATGTTTGCCCCATTGTTATCAAGATCACAAGGAGGATGGAAGGATTGGGATAAATGAGATATGCCAAGAAGGATGTCTAAGATTGATAGGATGGAGGGGATGAATGAAAAGGATGTATAAGAGGAAGACGAGTGTATAACTGGAAGAATAGCAAGAAACATAGCGGATGGAAGGAGCACATATTAGGAAGCTGCCCCCGAGTGTAGATGAGGATTTACACATGACGCCTGTTTGCCAGGTTTTCATCATGGTACTTATCCAAGGCGCTTGGTTGCCAAGTTTTCACCATTGGACGGATTATTTCTTTTTACTATTTTATTTTTTTTGGATTTTTTTGATTTTTTTTTTGACTTTTTTGGATTTTTTGGACTTTTTGGATAGTATACGGAAGGAGATGGATAAGGATACAACAAGTGGATCTAGAAGACATGAGCAGGATATGGATGAAGACCAAGCATCAAGTTCTATATCGTATTAAGAGGCCTGTTCAACTAACCGCTGGATGTTGGTACAACCTTATTAGAGAAATGGATTATGCAAAGGACGAATTAGGAGGGATCATGGGGACACATGGGATAATGGGTCGATGTTGGAAACTGTATGGATGGAATGATGGGTGGATATGTGATGGGGAGATGTGTTTAGGACCAACATTGGCACATGTGTGTGGTGGTGGATGTGAAAAGATAAAGGACGGGATGGAGAGAATGTGGGAGGAATGGAGGAGACGAATAGGAATTTAATAGGACCCAAAACAGACTTAGAGACCTAAAGTGTGTATGATTAGCTTTGATTGTACTTGATGTTCCCCACAGTATTTTTTCATTTGGATGGCATTGCATCTTTTTGGGATCCATGGTTTTGATTTTTTCCTTTAGTGGGTCTTTGTGGCCGATGGATTTGATTTGGATTGTGGATTTTGATTTTTCTTTTCTTCAACATGTCGTATAGAGGGGACATGGGGAGCTTTAGATTCATGTGGATGTTTGGATTTATGCATTTTTATGTTAGCACCCAAAGTGCATTTATTAGCAATGGGAAAGGTGTGAGAAGGTGGATGATGTGGAGCAATAGAGGTAGGAGTATGGGGATTACGTGTAGATGGGGGATGTTTAGGTATGTGCCTTTGTTGATCCTGATTATGGGATATGCGAGCGGGATGTTTATGATGGATGACATGTATAGGTGTTGGATGGGTAAGCGAATGAGATGGAGGAGGTGATCTTGGGATATACGGACCCAAGATGGATAGAGTAGATGAAGGATGGGAGATGGTGGATGGAGGGATATAAGGACCCAAAATGGATGAAGCAGATGAAGGAGGAATATGGACAGTTGTTTTGAGGTGATACGATAGAGGAGGAGGGATGGTAGCATATGATCTAGAGGGGTGGTGGGAAGAGCCGACATTTCTTTTGGAAAAGGCTCGTTGAGGACGTCTAGAAGTTGTACCAACATCTTTAGATTGTGAGTCTTGGGAAATAGATCCAAGAACTTGCATGCAGATTTGTTCTTTGACTTGGATGGGCTCTAAAATACCTTGCTCATGAAGGCCTAAACCTTTTCCTTGATAGTTCATGTTCTTGAGCATTCGATCTAGGACAGGATTTGTGTTATGTTGAAAACATGATGCGAGTCCATTATTAGGTGGAGGATGATGGGTGGTAGATACACTATGCTTTTCTTCTGTGAGGAGGCCACCATGGAAGAATGTGAGAGTACCAAGGGGATATGCAAGCAGTGTGGGGATAGCATTTTTAGGTGATGATGGGGGATCCTAAGAAGGAGATGATGGAATAGCAGTATTTGGATGGGTTGTATCTGGAGAGGGAGTAGGGGATATGATAGGATCTAATTTTGTGGTAGCAGGCTCATGCAATGGAGCAGTAGAATCTTGAATGTCAAGAGGATCATGGGATGGAATGGATGGGGGACTGTGATCTTGCAGTAAACTAGATGGGATGGTAGGATCTTGATCTGGAGGAGGGGATATGTTGGCATGCTTTGGGTCAGGCGCTTGGCATGACTCATCATGTGCGGGAGGCATGATAATGGAGTCATGGGGGGACTCTTCAAGTGGGGAAGATGGAAGGATGGAGGATTCAAAATATTCCTGGGAATGGATACTAGGAGTGGCTAGCGGATTGGATTTGGGTGTCAAGATGTGGGTTTGATGGCCTCGAGTAGGGGGTGGGTGTTCAATGGATGTGGTAGATGTGATGGTAGGAGATGGGGACTCAGTGGATTCAGAGGATGTGATGGTTCATGGTTTGAGTGGTGCTAGGTGGTATTCAATGATAGGTGTTGGGTGGAAAAGGGTCTCATCTCTAATGATCGTGGATGATGGGTTGGGATGGCATGGTTCCACGACTGCAATGTGTGGAGTGGGAGATGTCTTCTTTGTTATAAGTCCTTGGAGAACTTCGAATGAGAGACTTGCATACTCTAGGATGAGATGGTGTGGTAGGAGTGGATGAAGGTTTATGGATTAGTGGGGGATTAGGACTAGGGATTGGTGGGCTAGGATTAGATAGGGGAATGGGATTGGATGCAGGACTGGGAATAGATGGGGGATTAGGTGAAGGGTTAAGATAGGGGTATTGGCATGGTGAATTAGGACACAAGGATGTGGGTGGTGGATGGAGATATTGAACTGTGGATGTGGGATTAGGATAAGTTGATGTGGATGTTGGATTAGGATACGAAGGTACGAATGTAGGATTAGAGTGAGCAAATTGGCATGGAAGATTAGGGTAGTGGGTATATGCGGATGAAGGATTTAGATAGGAGGATGTGGATGGGGGATTAGGATAGGGGTATTGAGATGGTAGACTAGGATAAGACAATGTGGGTGTTGGATAAGAGGATGATGTAGATGAAGGGTATGATGGATATGACGGATATCCCTTGTCAAAGGTAGCAGAAGCTACATGATTAGGCATGGACGAAGACATAACGGGATACCTCGAGGGGGTGATTGGATTTTGGAAAGTGGGTGGAGAAAGTTTACTAGCAATGATAGTGTCAAGGGGATCTATGTCATATTCCTCTTGATCAACAAGACTTTTGTTATCGTTGTCAATGTAATTAGGGTTTCCCTTGACCACTATTGATGGAGGATAAGGATTCATGATGGTGAAAGGATAAAGAGGATGGATGAAAATATTTTGGATGGGATCAGACTAAAGCTCAAATCAGGATTTGGGTCAAGCTCATATCAAGATTGGACTAAAGCTCAGATTATGATGATTGGATGATGCGATGGGATTGATTAAAGTACTAGATCAGTTTGATTGGATAGGATCAAATGATTAGATGATGTTGATTGGATATTTTTTCTTGGATGAACTTGATAGGATTGGTGTGCTTGGGTTGATTAGATTATTGGAGGAATTCGATAGGATTGGTGTGATTGGATTAATGAGATGATTGGATGAATTTTATTAGAGGAATGGATTGGTTTGATTAGATAGATAGAAAAAAAAGGTACCACTAGATAGAGCTCAAAAAAATAAGCAATTTTGATTTTTAAATGAAGTTGATCCAATGCACGGTTTGTAAATGACAGCCCCGGGAAGTTAGGGGCGTATCCACCCTGCAATGCGGGGCGTGGATGCCCTGGGATGGTCAAATTCTTGATAGTAGTAAATAGAAGGTAACACTAGATAGATCTTGAAAAACTAAGGAACTTTGGTTTTTGAACGAAGTTGATCCGATGTACGGTTTGTAAATGACAGCCCTGGGAAGTTAGGGGCGTATCCACCCCGCGATGCGGGGCGTGGACGCCCTGGGATGGTCAAATTCTTGATAGGAGAAAATGGAAGGTACCACTAGATAGATCTTGAAAAACTAAGCAACTTTTGTTTTTGAACGAAGTTGATCCGATGCACGGTTTGTAAATGACAGCCCTGGGAAGTTAGGGGCGTATCCACCCCGCGATGTGGGGCGTGGACGCCCTGGGATGGTCAAATTCTTGATAGGAGGAAATGGAAGGTACCACTAGATAGATCTTGAAAAACTAAGCAACTTTGGTTTTTGAACGAAGTTGATCCGATGCACGGTTTGTAAATGATAGCCCCGAGATGTTAGGGGTGTAGTCAGCTTTTTGCAGCAAAACAGGGGCGCTTCCGCCTTTCTGCAGCAAAACAGGGGTGCTTCCGCCTTTCTGCAACAAAAATAGGGGCGCTTCCACCTTTTTGCAGAAAAATAGGGGCGCTTCCGCCTTTCTGTAGCAAAAATAGGGGCGCTTTTGCCTTTCTGCAGCAAAACAGGGGCGCTTCCACCTTTTTGCAGCAAAACAGAGGGCGCTTCCGCCTTTCTGCGCTGATTATGAGTGGTGTTTGGTGATGTAAATGGTAAAATTATGGTGTTCTCTAGGTGAGGGTATGGACTTTTGAATGGAATATGAGGGAATTAGAATGAACGGGCAGATTGAAGATGATTGCGGAGAATGAGTGGGGATTTAGAATGGTTAAACGAAAGTTTGGAATGACAAGATGGAGGTTTAAAATGGTCAAATTGAGGTTTTTGGAGGTTTAGAGTGACAAAACGGAGGCTTGGGATGATGAGATAATGGTTGGGGATGGTTAAATGATGGTTTAGAGGCTAAATGGATCCAAATGGGGCGATTTCGGATGTTCAGGAGGGAAAATTCAACCCTCTGCAGCAAACCAGGGGCATAATCGCCTCACTGCGGTAAAAATAGGGGCGTAATCACTTTTCTACGGTAAAACAGGGGCGTAATCGCCTTTCTGCAGTAAAACAGAGACTTGGTTTGATACAAATGAATATGGCAAGGACTTTAAAATGATAATGATAAGGCCAAATTGTCAAAAGTTCACTGGTTTCTCACAAGAAAACACTCTCAAGCAAATAGAACCCTAGGATTAGTGTTAAGGGTATGGCCAAAGTGGTCTTAATCTAGGATGCACAAAGTATCTAGGGAGTCCTCGATATACTCTTGGTACGTGAGGCACAACCGTGAACACCAGCCTATCACAAGCGTGAGTCAGGAACCCCAGCGAGATACTAAAGGGCTCGGACCAACTCTTCACGTATATCTAGGTATCACCCTAGCTTCGACACTCCGCCAATTACGACGTGACTAGATTGGGGTACAGCTTTCGCTCTCCCCCCTTTGTATACCCCGCTGGTACGCGTGGTTGGAATCGTCCCTTGGGGTGATGAAATCCCCAAGCAGGTCTCACTATAAAGAAAGCACCAACCGCTTCCAACTACTCCCCAGGCTCACACGAAGTGCAAGGGGAAAGCGGAAACAAGCTAATGCTCCCTTTGGGTAACACAAAAAGACAAGAACAACAAGCAATGAATATTACTCTTTCTAATTAAGCTATGTTCTTAGATTAATGCTAACAGCAAGGATAATTTAAAAAAAGATTGAGCAAATGGATAGCCCTACAAGCAAATATTAGATATTTTATCCCGCTTTCTCCATTAACTTCACAAGAATATGCTGCAAAAAGTTAGCAAAAAACACATGTATCCTTGCAAGAACAATGTTAATGAGAGCAATAGAAAATAAATCTGAAGCCAAAATAATAATTTTACCTTCCAGGGGGCGCAGTCGCCCTTCTGCAACAAAACAGGGGCGTAATCGCCTTTCTGCAGCAAAACAGGGGCGTAATCGCCCTTCTGCAGTAAAAATAGGGGCGTAGTCACCCTTCTGCGAAAAAGTGAGCACAAATTTCAGACAAGTTGGGCGCACACGCCCTTCTATAGAAAAGTGTTAGTAAAAAAGTGAATTTTCAGCCCAAGTGGGCGCACACGCCCTTCTGCAGAAAAGTGTTAGGAAAAAAAAGTGAAGTTTACCCAGGTGGTGCACCGCACTTCTGCAGAAAAAGTGTTAGAAAAAAAAGTGAAGTTTCAGCCCAAGTGGGGCACACGCACTTCTGGAAAAAATGTTAAAAAAAGTGAAGTTTCAACCAGGTGGAAACATACGCACTTTGAGAAAAGTGTTAGAAAAAAAAAGTGAAGTTTCAGCCCAAGTGGGGCACACGCATTCTACAGAAAAGTGTTAGAAAAAAAGTGAAGTTTCGGTGGTGGTAATCATAAGTGTTAGAAAAAAGTGAAGCTCCAAGTGGGCACACACGACTTCTGCAAAAAGTGTTAAAAAAAGTGAAGTTTCAGCCCAGGTGGGCACACACGCACTTCGCAGAAAAGTGTTAGAAAAAAAGTGAAATTTCAGCCCAGGTGGGCGCACACACACTTCTGCAGAAAAGTGTTAGAAAAAAAAGTGAAGTTTCAGCCCAGGTGGGCGCACACGCCCTTCTGCAGTAAGGACAGGGGCGTAATCGCCTTTCTACAGTGAAAACAGGGGCATAATTGCCCTTCTGCGACGTGTTCCTACAAAAACTTCAACAACAGCAAACGTAAAGTATGGGAACCCGTTTGTGTGTCCCACCGGGCGTGCCAGAAATGTATACTTGGAATTTATCCTATTCTAATGCATAAAATAACTCAAAATACGAACGATAAAAGACCATGGACACTTCAAGATTAGTCAAAAGAGAGTGGCAAAACAATAAGGAAAATAGATAACACAAGACACAAATAGTTTTACCTTCCTTGTTGTTGATATCTCTTTGATTGGCCCTTGCTTGGAATGATATGTGTGATTTTTAGATGATTGCTTGAATGACTAAAATACAAGATTCAATGTGCAATATGATTAAGAGATATGGCTAAATAATGGCAAAGGATTGAGGATATAAATTGGCAGCATGTAGTTATCAAATGGCTAAGTGTTCTAAAATGCCCTTGAGGGGGGGTATTTATAGGAGAATTTGAATTCTCTAGAAAATTCAATGGTCAAGATTGATCCAACAAGGTCAAGATGAAGGGCTATGGTGGGTTGAGAACCCACAAGCCCTCACATCTTGACATGTGGAATGTGAGATGGCTAAGGGTGAGATGATGTGTAGATGATGTGGAAGAGAGGTACATGATGTGGAGGAAGGACAAGTACCTTGCAAGTACATTGGGAGATGGGAAGAATCTTGGGTGAATAAAAAGTTAATTAAAAATTCACAATGATTGGAAGAATCTAGTGGATAAGACAAGGTTCCCAAAAGGTGGAATTTGTCACATGTGACTTGATGTGACAAGTCAAAGCTTCTAGAAGATGCATGGGAAAAGGGGATTCTAGGAGGAATAAAAGTGAATTAAAAATTCACATGGGGAAGAGAGGAGCCTAGGGTGAATAAAAAGGAATTAAAAATTCCTTGGGGATGGGGAGAGTTGACCAAAGTACTAATTAGGTTTGACTAATCAGTAATTAGAGGATAATTAGGGGTTAATGAGGATTAGAAGCCAACTTGCAAAAGTTGGAGGATGTGACACATCCTAATCAAGGATTAGGCATGTGCACATCTTAATGAAGAGATTAGGAAATGGATTAGGATTAGATGAAAAAAACATGTGAGGAATTAAATAAATGTTTATTTGATGAAAAGGGGATTAAGGAGGGTAAGGTATTTAATTATTAATTAAATACCTTAGGGATTTGGCAGAATTAAAGATATTAATTAAATAATAGTAATATTACTTAATTAACTCAGATAAGAGGATGTTTAGATGAAAAGTGATAAATTTGGATAAATTAATTGTCCAAATTTGGATGTCTACACCTGCAATGAATAAACACTTAGAAAATTTGGCTCAAACCCCTTTAGGATTATGGAGACATCCATTTTATGGGCCCTAGATGTTGAAAAATTAATTTTTGTACCCTTCTTTTGAAATGCAAAAATTTGGAAGGCAAAAGCCAGAGGGTCCAAAGTCGTAAAAAAAATGGTATTCCACACATGGAAATCCGCACACGAAAACTTGTAGATGGTGACCCGCACACAGAAACTCGTGGATGGCAACCCACAGACGGTAACCCACACACTGAAACCTGCAAATGGCAACCCGCAATAAAATTTTTGCAACTTAAAACTTAACGAAATCTTGGCAGTTCACTTAGGCATCACAGAAACTTTCCAAATCCATAGGCAACTTGTCCCCAAAGTCAAAAAATAAAGGAAAAAGGGAAGCAAGCGAGAAGGGACCAAGTCAGCAGGAGCAAGGAAAAAGCGAAAAAAAGGGGGTCCCTACCTTAAGCAGGGCGTGTGTGCAAAACATGCACAACAATATCTTCATTAAGGTATCACAATTCATTTTATTTATTGCATCTTTTGGATGAAAGTAGTGACTCTGATGCTCAATTGGATATAGGCACCAATATTCTATTTATTCCACCTCCTCGTCATCCCAACATAGATGCCATAAATAATTTAACCATCTTTTCAATTTAATTTAAGTTAGTGTGTTCTCACTGCCATGTCTAAATGTGTATAAAATAATAAGGGGTTATCACTAAAAAAATTCATAGAACTTCATGTGGTACATTGCATTCTTTAATAATGTGCTTGACCCCAAATATTGTAAACCATCATATAGGTGCAAAGTGATAACTGAAATAGGGGTGCACCATGTAATGGGTATGATTTGTGTCATAGTGAGTTTTTAATTTATGTGGTGATATCTATTGCACAACCTTATAGAAACCCCTTTGGTTTAGTAGAGCCATAAGTGAAGGATATTTTATCAACCTCAACAATTGATTCAAATTTTCTTTGCTTGAGCATAAACATGAAGCCTTTCTCTCTCAGTTTGACACCCCTAGTGCTCAAAAGAAGCTTACCTTGAGGGAGTTAGGGAATTACAACTTTGAGAATCAATATCCTCTACACACTCTTGATATAGGAAGTTTATATTGGATCTAATGTTTAAATAACCTCACAATTTATTAATATATCTACAACTAATTTATTTTCATACGATATCTTATATTCTTCAATATTTTCTTTTCAAACTCAAGATTAAGCTTTGATTCCATTAATATGGTCATGGATGAAAAATAAAATTAAGGATTATATGAACATGCAACCTAAAGTAGATTACTCTTAATTCACACAAAAAATTTTAAGTACAAAAGAAGTATACAGAACAAAACTTTACTATGTAAAGTCTAAAATTGCATCACTATACTCTAGTACTCAGGCAAAAATCAGATTTAGGATTCATCCTTTCAATTATAATCATAAACAAACACAAAAATGTTTGTGTATTTTGAAACACTAAACTAGTGAAAAATTCTTCTATTAGATGCTCTCTCGAATCTTTTGAACTAAATGTTGGCCACTTCATTTTGTTCACTTCCCCTTTAATTATCTCTTCAAGTAGATAAATTTTATCCTTGATATAATTTCATCCTTATGCTAACAAAAAATTTAATATATATCCCTATGCACATGAGACAAGGATCATGGATCCAATATTAAATGATTTGACTTAATATTTTTCTTTGGAACTTGATGACTTTCTATGAAACATGTATTTGGCCCTTATTACATAGTGAGACAAGATTTAATATTCAAAACTCAAATTATCAACCACAAACCTCATTGGGGATAATAATACTTTAAGTAATATTATCCGTTGGTGTGAGATTCATTTATGTGGTGTATTACTCAAATAGGTGTTCCTTAAGTAGGTGTAATGAGTCACAACACATTTATCTACATTAAACACTTGAGCAAACACATGAACATGGTAAAGAAACCATACACATGATTTGATTACAATTCAAAGGTGTTATGGTAAGCCAATAATAATACATAGTAGAATTAATATCTACGAGTTATTATGCTTATAATGAAGATTATGGTAAGAATAAGCATCATTTATAAGAATAGAATGATTGAAGTAACTTAAAAAATATGTACAAGACAAACAAAAACAAAGTAACTATTTTGGTTGGTGTAAGAATACTCTTACACAAATGCTCCAACATCATTTAATTAGATCAGTATGACAAAAAAAATAAACCTAAGGAGATGAGTTAGGATTAATAATAAAAAAAATTGAACTTAAATGCAAAAAAAAGAAGATAAATTAAATGTGATATTTAACTCAAATTGTGATAATGAAAATAGGTCAGCATAGTTGTCACAAATTGATTGCCTGTGGTGTTTTAATTTTAGGAATTTCTCAAATGAATATCTTAGATTATACAAATTATTATTTTTCGCTTTGGTTTACTTATGCAATTATAGACCTAGTCTCCATGAGTAGACCTAAACCTACGCGCAAACTTGAATTATAACTTATGAATTTGATCTTGTAGAATATGAATTATTGGAATTTTCCTAGCTTGATTTTTTATGTTTGAATATACATAAGTGTAGACACTAAAAACTATCCTAGGCCTGTGACTCTTTATAATTCTTCAATTGTCATTCTTCATAATTAAATAATTTCAATTATTTAATTATTTCCTAAAGTCACATGTCCTCTATTAATTAAATAATCTTAATTATTTAATTAATTCATTCATATCTTTATTCCCCCTCAATTAATTAAATAAATTTCATTTATTTAGTTACATCATTAATTAAGTCTACATCTTTCTAAAATTAAATAAATGCTTATTTATTTAATGTCTATGCCACTTTCCACTATAATTAAATAATTGTTTTAATTATTTAATTATTCATTAGCCTTTTCTCTCCCAAATTAAATAAATTCTGGTTATTTAATTTGGTCCAATATCTTGAATTTTGAATTAAATCATTATTTAATTCAAAATGATTTCTCCTTATCACAATCTTCTATAATTAAATAATATCTTTATTATTTAAATAGTCATTGGCCACTTAAATCTAGATAAGATTTAATTTTCTCTAACTCGCCGCTTTTTCTATGTCGATCTTATCTTCCACACCCAATCCTTATCTATCAGTGTCGAGCGATTAACCTCCATCATTGATTAAATTATCTTTAATTTAATCTCAACTGTTCATTTTTTCTAATTTAGCCCTAACCCCATCTCATGCCTCGTCTTTTTAATCTTGATCGTCGATTAATTGTCTCTCGATCTCAGCCTTTCATTCAAAATTGGCTTGCCTATAAATGGGTTCTATCATTGTCATTTCATCAATCTTGGAAGCCTTAGAAATCTTAGACATTATTTGATATTTTTTCATCTTGCTTAGTACATCCATAGCCATTTAAAAATCTTCAATATTTTGCTATTGCTATTGTCTTTAGGCCATATTTGCATGCATAAGTAAAATCTAAGGGCAAGTATTATACTAGAGCAAAATAGAGAAGTGTAATGAAGGTTATTCATGGAATGCATGAGGGTTTGGTAAAATCTTTCGTTTATTTATGCTTTATATTCCATTGTGCTTCATTGTTATCTAGGGTTTAGTTTGTTTGCGCTTTGTATTGCTAACCTAGAATTTTCCCTCACTAAAATAAGGATATATGATGTTTAGGAATGTCTTTGAATAATCTATTGAATTGTGAGTGTCATGTAATCATTTAGACCCTTAATAGATTGACTTTACAACTTTGGGTGAAAGATTGAAGAAAATAAGAAAGCATACAATAGACTTAGGAAGGATGTGCTATCATAATTACTACTCAAATACTTTCATAAAAAGCTCTCTAAAAAATTATAGCATGTTCCCAAAATGATTGTCTTGGATTCCAACATCATTTCAAATGAGTGAATGAATGTCTTTAAATACAACAATCAAGTATGAAAAACAACAAAACATGTGTCAAGTTGACAAGATAAAATTTAAATTTGAATATTTAAAGTTCAAATTTTAGATGTATAAATTTAGAAGCGACTTGGATCAAATCCACACTCGTAGATATGTTCTATAGTGAGAAAAATAGATTTAAGACTTGAAATCAAATTTTCGAAGATGAATAATAACAAAACTAAAACATTATTATAACAAAAAAACCAAATTCACGTTATATTACATATAAATTATCACTACATTTCAAACACTCTAATAAAAATAGACACCAAACATATAAAAAAAACACACAAATATACAATTTTTCATTACACTTGTAAACTCATAATAAAATTTTCATAATAAAAAGTGTTTCACCATGATTAAGTTGAAACCATTTTAATACTTAGGCCATGATAATGTGGGGTATAGCTAATGATTATGGAGGATCTTAACCGAACATTAAAGTTGACGTTTAGTATCACCTTTAAGACATGATGACCATTCCTATAAAAATATAATTGCTTTTTTCCAATATGATTATACTTAATGTCTATAAAGGCATCAAAGAAATTTTGTCTCCTTTTTCTCACCTAGTAGAAATAAATAAATAAAGATTCTCTTTTAAGGGCCCAAATGTGTAACTTTAGTGAAGCAGACATGATGTACAAATCATATATAAACAACCATAAAAATAAGCTAGAAATCATATGTAAAAAATCATTATGATAATAACATTTTATTAATAGTAAAGCTTAGTGGGGCAAAGCTCAATGTTTTTTTTTATTATCTATAAGGTTTCTCTCATTGATTTTATTGGAAACACTTCAATACTTTTATAAAGGAATACAATAATAAGAAATATTATTTAATTAATTTTTTAATGATTAGTAGATTTGTTGTGTAATGTCATTGTTTTAATATATATTTTTTATTTTTATGCAAAAATAATAAAATAACAAAACATTATATTTAATTAGTCTTATTTAAAGTTGTGATAGAATATGTGATAAAAGTTAAAGAATTCAAAATTAAAAAGATTGAAAGTATTTAGTTAATTTTAATAGTCAATAAATAGTTGTTCACTATTTTGATCATAAATTTTGAATCATAAATTAGAATCACTTGTTTCTTAAACGTGTTAGAAGCAAAACATATTATGAGAGTTAGGTCAATTCTAGAGTTTAGCTAGGGTCAATTTTATGAGTGTAGAAATAAATTGGTTAACATTTGCTTGTCTTGATTTGAATCTTATGCACATATCTAAATTGTGCACATGAAAATGAACTTGAGCTCTACAAACCTTTTGTACCCAAAAATATAAAGATTCACTATGATATTTGGGCCTATATCTAAAAAGAGATGATGCCAATAAATGTGTTGTTTAGGATCTTGTTAGGTTGGGTATGTTCTCCTTTGTTAGACCTTTGGATAGATTGAGTTTACCTATTGGGACAAAGATTTAAGATAGCAAGCAATCATGTGGTATGTCCTAGAGATGCTAAAATATTATTAATGTTATGCTCTTATTATGATGCAATGTGTAAGTTTGTTCTTTAATGATATCTAGATGTGTAATAATAAATTATATTTTTTCTTTCTATACACTAGGATCCTAACTTGCACTTTAAGATATTAGATGCTTTAAAGTTAGCTCAAAATGGCTAGTTAAAGGGAAATATCAAAAGAAAAAAAAAATAGAATTTAGGTTCAATTTATGAAAGTTGTGAAACTAACCTAGGTCAATTCTATAAATGTGAATGTTAACTAGGTTAGAAAATGGATAAATTGAGTATTAGGTTTAGACCATACAAGTGAGTGCAGACGAAATTAATGGATAACCAAGTTATTTTCAAATTTTTATGTAGAAATATATCATTTTATATACTAGACATTATATTATGTATAAATACATCAAATTTAGTCCAAAATAAAGGAGAAAGTGAAAGGCATACAATTTTTACCATTACATTTATCCTCCACTTTGAAACGTGAGAAATATTAAGGGTGATCTATGTTGTTCGAGTCAAAGTGAGTCCATAAAAAATGGAGTAAGTGCAAGGTATGCAATTTTCACTATTATATTTTACCCCCACTTTGAGATGGGAGGAACATAAGAGTTATCTAAGTTGTGCAAGTGATAGGAGGGTTTGGGTTGTGAGATGCAAGCTTTAAAATATTAAAGATTAATTAATTGAGAGGCATAAACTATAATGATAACAAGGGGTGGAGTGTAATGACATGGCAATGTTATGAAAAACTATTTCAAGATGACATTTATTTTTAAATATAAGACAACAAAATTTTAAAATAAAATATATAATAAGAAAAATAGATCTACAATAAAATAAAATAAAGACATCATTTTTTTAAATATATGCAATAAAAATAAAACCCTAAAGTAAAAAATAAAATAAATGTTAAGATATAAAAAAATAACTCTATGTATTTTTATTTATCTATAATTTAATTTGATAATAGATAAATTAGACAATTACAAATAATAATAAATCAATTTATTAAAATAAAAATAGAACTATCTTATAGGTTTTTGTTGAATAAATGGTGCGCAAGGAGCAAGAGCAGAGTCAGAATAATGGGAAGCGAGAGGTCAGAGGAAGTCGTGCACAGGCGTCAGGAGTCGGGAGACACACTCCACAATGGGTATTCATGAACGGAGTCTGGGTGTACAAATGTCACCCTTTCTACCGAGAGCAAGGGGAAGGATCTGTTGGGATAAAAGGAAGAAATGTTGGAAGAAACCTTGGGAAGAACATGTTGTTTGGGTTACCCCGATTGCGCCCTCGGGGTTTCCATAGGCATCAAATGGAGGCTCCCAATAACCGTGGAAAAGAACAATGTATGGATCAAGGAAGGGTTTCTAGGAAACGACAGAATGACAGATTCTAGTATAAAAAACCAAATGGAAGGGCAGAGAGGCGACTGGAGTGGAAAAAAGACTGCAAGTGGTGAAACAAAGGACAAGAATTGAGCGGATCAAGACTAGCAAAAGCGGGATCTAGGGAAAGAGAAAGGTGAGGGCCCAAATGGAAAAATGGAGAATTCGGACAAGACTGGAAACCCTAACCCACCGTTTCAAATTCCTATAGAGATGCAAAAAAACAAAGATGAAATAGACAAATTAAAACAATTAGGGGTTTTCATCAAATGGGGAGGCAGCAAGAGCAAGGCTGGAGAGATCAAAAATTGGTGCTTTGAGAAATGGGGTGGCAGGATTCAAATCAGAGCCCTTGTAAACGACTACTTCTTAATTATCTTCTTGACACCAAAGGAAAAGTGGAAGGCCCTTAATAGTGAACCACATTACTGGAAAAGTGTTGGTTTCCATTTGGTTGACTGGTATCTGAATTTTAACCCTTGGGAGCATAGACTACAAGAAGGACCGGTATGGATAAGAATATATGACATGCTGTCTAAATTTTGGGAACTGGGTTTAATGAAAATAGTGGGGAATAGTTTGGGAACTCTAAGATCTATAGATGAGATTTTAATTGACAGGTGCAAGGGAGTTTACATTAGAATGTGCTTGGGGATTTCTATGCATCAAAATATTCCCTCAAAAATTGAGATCCCAACTAGCTCTGGACTATGCATTTTAAAGATCGAAAGAGAGGATCAAATGTCTCTTTTCCCCCTATGCAAATCAATTTCACACGGCCATTTGGAATGTAATGGGGTGGTGTGGGTAGATAGAGAAAACAAATTCACCCAAAAGCTTTACAGGGATAGAGGAGTAGAAACTCATACAAAGCAAGAAAATAAATCAAAGGTACTTAATCAGCAGGAGTATGACCCTATGTTGGAATATCTGGCGACGGAATGGAAATCAAGTGAGGGGGGAAATATAGTAAATGGATGCTACTTGACCGTGGTAGAAATGTGTGGAGGGGAGGTAACCAGCTCCAAAAAGGGATGTTTGGGTGAGGCCTTGGGATTTGTTGGATAAGGAAACAACAGAAGCACTGGGGGAGCAAAGTAGCAAGTAGGATATAGTTAAAGAGGTGTGGAGGGTAGAATAGGTCAAGGAAAAGGAGGTGTCTCAAGACTAGTTGTCAAACAATGATTTGGACTCAAAACTGGAGTTGGCGCATCATCCCAACTGAGACTAGGATACAAGATTAATGAATGATACCCCAAGGGCTCCTACTGATGCAATAGAGCCTAATACAACTCATGTTATGGAGGAACTAGAAGATGGGGATTTGGAATCTGAAGAAGAAATGGGTCCGGAGTTAGATCAAATTGGAATCCTTGAGGAAAAGACAATTGAGCAGTCACAATCGAAGTTGAAAAAACCAAACTTAGCATCTAAGAAGAAGAGGGGTCCCAAATCCAACAAAGCCAAATTAGAAATTGCAGCCAATGCCAAGGGTCAAAGAAAACTTAGAAACGGGAAGGAGATTGTCCTTCTCGAGGAGGCATGAGGATAATTACATGGAACGCTAGGGGCTTAAATGCCCCTAGCAAGTGGCACTTAGTAAAGCGCCATATTGACCAAAGAAAGGCAAAGATAGTTTTGTTACAGGAAACTAAATGGTAAAAATAAGAAATCCAAAACAAAATGAGAAGTTGGAAACAATGGGAAGGAGTGTTTGTGGAGTCTATTGGGGCTTCAGGAGGATTAGGAGTGATATGGAATCCTTTAGTACTACAATGCACTGTGGTATTAGAGAAATAGACTTGGCTGGTCGGTCAGATGTAGGATCTTTAGTCAAAATAGGTTTCTACTAATTGTAAATGTATACAGACCAACACCAACCAATGCTAAAAGGGATCTGTGGCAGGAGATTGGGGCTTGGCTACAGACATAAGATGGGATGCAAGTTATCTTAGGTGGGGATTACAATGCCACTCTAGATAACTCTGAGAAGCAGGGGGCTCTCAAATTTTGTCTAGGGTACAATTGGACTTCCAGGCTTTTGTGGAGATAGGGGGTTGAGGGAAGTACAAACAAAGAATGGAAAGTATACATGGACTAATCAGAGAGAAGGCTTTACCCATATAGCAAAAAAGATGGACAGATTCTTCTTAGGTGGGAATTGGGGACCAGTGGTAGACTCTTTTGAAGCAAGCATTCTACCCTTTTCTGGATCAGACCACTCCCCGGTTCAGTTGTACATACAGCCCAAGGTTCCCAAAGGAGGCATCCCATTCAAGTTCAAGCACATGTGGCTTAGGGACTCATCATTGAATGATCTGATGGAAACTTGGTGGAAGGATGTGAGAGGGGGAAACCATACCTGCATGTATACACTTAGACAAAAACTAGTACATATCAAAAATAGACTGAAGGACTCGAATAAGGAGAAGTTTGGCAATATATTCAAGGAAAAATACCGAATTGAATGAGAAATTTCTAGGCTGAATGAAAAAGTGATGCAGAGAGGAATGGATGGGACTGATTATGAGCTAGAATCAAAACTCAAAGTAGAGCTGAAAGAGATCATGGCTAGGGAAGAGACCTTTTGGAGGTTGCAATCTAGGGAAGTATGGTTGAAGGAAGGGGACAAGAACACTAAGTTCTTCCATAGAACGGAAGTCACTAATAGGGTCAAGAAAAGTATCACTGAGATTGTAAAGGAGGATGGCTCGAGAACAAAATCCATAGAAGAGGTGAATCAAGCGGCAATCCAGTATTTCCAAACAATTCTCAACCAGGATGTTGTTGACAATAGAAGGGAAAGGGAGAAATTCTTGGATCGAATTCCATCCTTGATCAATGGAGAAGACAACCTGAGGCTCTACAAGCCGATCAGTCTAGAGGAAGTAAGGGCTGCTACATTTCATCTTGAAGCTAATAAAGCTCTCGGGCTTCACGGCTTCACGGCTAGATTCTTTCAAGTCTTCTGGGACATCATTGGAAAGGATGTGCATCGAGTTGTTGAGGAATCAAGGAAGAATGCCACGGTGCTTGGGGCCTTCAACCACACATTCATTGCACTAGTTCCCAAGAAGAAAGACCCCTAGAATTTTGGAGACTATAGACCGATTTCTCTCTGCAACACAATTTACAAAATAATAACTAAGATCATTGCTAATTGGCTCAAGAAGTTTCTCAAGAAAATCATCTCAGAGGAGCAAAGTAGTTTCTCCCCAGGCAGATCCATTTTTTAAGGCATTATTGTGGCACATGAAACTATTCATACTACAAGAAAGACTAGAGCTCCTAGTATGATCATCAAACTAGATATTCTTAAGGCGTATGATTTGGTGGACTGGAAATTCCTACTAGAGGTATTGAAGAAATTTGGTTTTCAGCAGGAATGGGTGGATTGGGCTAGTAGTTGCATCAATTCACCCAAATTCTCGGTATTAGTAAATGGAGCAGCACAAGGTTTCTTTGAATCTTCAAGTGGAATTAGACAGGGGGATCCCCTCTCACCCTTTCTATTCACCATTATGGCAGAAGCACTCAGGAGGAGTATATCATATATTAGGATTGAAGGTAAGTGGAAGGGTATAGAATTTTCCCCGGGAATAGATAAGTTGACTCACAATCAATTTGCGGATGATACTTTATTATTTGGGGTTGCTATTAGGATGGAGGCCAGGTGCATCAAGAAATCGTTGAATGAGTATGGGTTGGCCTCTGGTCAGAGCATCAATTAGCACAAATTTGAAGTCTTCATCCTCAATGTGCAACCAAGTCTTCAAAGGGAGTTAGCAAGAATTTTGGGACTAAAAATTGCCAACTTTCCTGGTAAGTTTCTAGGGATGCCTTTGTTTGTAGGGGTAAACAAAGTAAGTTATTGGGAATCATTACTGAAGAACTGTAGGAAGAAGTTGGGGGGTTGGAAGGGGAAATGGCTTACCTCGGCCAGTAGAGTCATGATGACAAAATTTGTTCTCTCTGTCATTCTAGTCTATTCAATGTCTTGCATGAACTTACCCAAAGAAATTGAAGAAGGTATGATTCAGCTAATGAGGAGAATTTTTTGGAGTGGCTCAGATGGATCTCAAAAATTCCCATTATTGGCTTGGGACAAGATATGTAAACCTCAAGGGGTGAAAGGGGCTAGGGTGAAACAGTTACACCTAATGAACTTGGCAATGGGAGCGAAGCTTGTTTGGAGTATTTATTGCAAAGGAAGATCTTGAGAAAGAAATATCTTGACACAGATGATGCAGCTAGAATACTCACCGTCCAGAATCCCTTGAGAGGCTTGCTGATTTGGAACTTTATTTTAGAGTGTAGAGAAATTGTTACCAAACATATCATGTGGGAGGTGAACAATGGCAGAAAAGCAGCATTTTGGGAGGACTCCTGGGAGGGACATCCAGCCCTCAAGTCTCTTCCACATTTGGAGGATATTCGTAGAGAGACAACTCGAGTATGGGGAAAGGAAGTCTGCAACTATGGATCATTCGTAGCAGAGAATGGTCAACCAAGATGGAAGTGGAAATCACTTACAGAGTTAAATTCCCCCCAGGATCAAAAGGTGATTTTGGCAGGCATATTGAAATATAGAATATGGACGGCTTCAAGAGAAGAAGACAGGATTAGGTGGTGTGCATCGTTGGATGGGGAATACAAAGTTAAGATTGGTTATAGGATAGGGGAAGCAATTGAGGATGATAAACATTGGCCGAAAAAACCTTCTTTGGGGAAAATTTGGTCTACCCAATGCCAGAGTCTTTTCATGGCTGGCAATTCAGAAAAAGATTTTAACACAAGATCGCTTGGCTAAATTTAGGATTAGTGGCCCAAGGAGATGCCCTCTTTGCAAGAAACATGATGAAGACGTGAACCACCTCTTATTGGCATGTCCATATGTGGGGTTTTGCTAGAACTTCATTCGATCTACATTAAATTTTTCATGCCCCCTTCCTCGGGAGTTGGTGGATTGGTTTGTCAACTGGCCTATCATCAAGAAGCAGGACTTCTTTGGATGTATTTGGCAAATTTCCCCCTCAATTTGTAATCTGGGAAATCTGGAAAGAAAGGAACCATAGAATCTTCAAGGAATTGGGGACACCAAGGGAGCTGTTATTCAAGAAGATTGAATCCACTATTGTAGAAGTGGTGAACTCTGCAATTAAGTCCTCAAATTTGAAGCATAATGTCTTTACCAATTCGGACACTGAGTTGACCAAAAATTTTGCAGGGTTGGTGGTCCCAAAGCTTATGGAATCAAGGATATCGAAGCAACTAATGGATCCTCGGAAGGGGGTCAAATGGATAGGACCAAACCTAGGATGGATCAAGATAAACTTCGATGGCGCTTCCAGTGGAAACTCAAGGCCAAGTGGGATTGGTTGTGTTGCACGGGATGAGCAGGGAATGATCATCGTTGAATGCATGGAACACATTGGCATTGCAACAAACAACATTGCAGAAATTAGAGTGGCTTTGAGAGGTTTGGATTTGGGTAAGGAACTTGGGGCGAAGAAGATTCATCTAGAGGGAGACTCCTTGATCATCGTAAATTCCATTTGCCAAAACTCTACCCCCAATTGGAAGATTAATAGATGGTTGGCTAGTATCAGGACTTTAATTGATGACTTGGAAGATTTTAAAATTAGTCACATATATGAAGAAGGGAACTTGATGGTTGATGAGCTTTCAAAGAGAGCTCTACGTGGAAAATAAGGAGGGTTGGCATTGAAATGGCACATGGACTGCTCTGTTTATGTTGAATTTTTCCTTCTTGGTAATAGCTGGTAGTGGTAGTTCGCAGTCCTGGGGGGTTGGTTGTTTACAATCCTGGGGGGTGTTATTTTTTAGTGGTATACCATTATGTCTGTAATTGGTAGCAGTTGTAAGTAGTCATGGAGGTGTAGGTTGTGTGTTGGTATGTAACATATAAACTATGTAATCTGTGATATTCTAATATAATCGGGTGTTGGCCCTACCCAGCCTTTTATCTAGCAAATAAAAAAATAGAACTATCTTTTAAAATAATTATGTACCAAAGGTATGTGCTAACATATATAAATAGGAATATAGATGAATGGAGCTCTCCTCGGGTGGTGGTGATGCATTTTTTTCAAATTCAGTGAAGGCGAGAAGTCCTAGTGCAGCAATTGGCATTAATGGTGGATAGTTTGCTAATGTTGGGATTATGTCAGTTGGTTCTTTGGCTGATGGTAAGCGGTGTGGGTCCCCATTTTTGTAGAATGTGTGCTCGGGTGAGAAAGGGCCCCCCAAGGTGCCTTACCTTTCACACTTCTCCCCATCCTCTTCTAAGCTAGAGATTCTTGTTGCTGAAAAGATTGGCTGTGGTCAAACTAGAGTTGGTCAGACTGGTAAAGGCATGGAGGGAGAAGGAGCGGGTTGAGGCACCTACGGTTGCCAACAAGGTTTCAATGGGTAATGTGGAGTCTCTCTTTGATAACAAGGGGGAAGCACTACTGGATATTTCTCCAGAGAAGCATAGCTTGGATTTTGAGTCTAGTCAAGTTCAAAATGAGATCTCTAATGAGTTGGTTCGTCCTTAATCTAAGGGAGCTAAGGAGATGGAGAATGGTTATGTGGTTGTTTATTTTTTCTCTCCTTGTAAGGATCTATCAGGAGATTTGATCTCTATTAAGGAGTGCAAGGTTGCTTCCCCTTTAGCAGTCTAGGAGAATAGTGGTTTGAGGTCGCCCCCTATGGTTAATGTTTTTTCCTCTTTGGTGGAAGGATATGAAGGCCAATGTTTGAATAGAAAATATTCTTAGGTGGAATTTGGTGATCAATTTTATCCTCCTTTTATAATGGTGAAAGGTAGAAACAAAAAGAAACACTCTCCCCCTATGGGAGTTTCTACTAGAAATAGACAAATATTTGACTATGGTTCAGAGCTGAGAGGAAAGGGTCGACCTCCTTCCCAAGTTACTTAGGGTAAGGAAAGAAAAATGGATATAGTTGATGGTACTCAGAGGATTTTACCTGAGATGTGCTTAAAGGGAACTCCTCATAAGTTCTCATGAAGATAATCTCTTAGAACTTGAGAGGGTTAAATAACCCTCACAAACATGATCTACTTTCTAAATTGGTAAGGGATCATAGACCTAATATTATTTTTACTTCAAAAACTAAAATGGGGGTTGATAAGCTAAGTAAAATCAAGAATAGGCTCTTCAAATATTGTGGTCTTCACTGTTCTGAGGTAGTGGGTGTGTCTGGTGATATTGTCACTTTTTGGAATCCCAAGATGGTTCAGGGTTTGGCTATTTTTGAAGACTTTAATCATGTGGCTACTTCTTTCAAGAATGTTCGGGATAATTTTTCTTGGACTCTCTCTAATATTTATGCTCCCAATAGCAAGGGTGCCAGGAAGAAATTTTGGGAAAGTCTAAGTTATTTTAAATCTCAGTTTTCTTTCAATAACTAGTTGGTTATGGGGGATTTTAATACACCCTTAAATGAGTTTGAGAATAGCGGGAGTCTCAAATTGTAGATGATAGTAGGCTTGATCTTATGAATATTATTAATGATAATGCCCTATTGGATTTGGATCTTCAAGGAGCCTCTTATACTTGGACTAATAGAAGAGTTGGTGAGGCTCTTATTAAGGTTAAGCTTGATCGGGCTCTTCTTTCTTTGGATTGGTTTCTTTCATATTATTGTTCTCTCTCTACCCTGACTGGGTTGGGATCTGATCACTTTCCTCTTTCCCTTTCGGCGGAACTATTGGGTAGAAGGAAACACTTTCTTTTCAGGTTTGAGAAAATGTGGACATGTCATCCTAAGCTTAAGGATAAAATTCAAAGATTGGTGGAGCATTTGAGTTGATGGTTTTGCTATGTTTAGGGTGGAAAAAAAATTATAATGTCAAATTCAATGTTCAAAAGTGGAATAGGTCTTCATTTGGTTATATATTTTATGATAAAGCTTTTATCAAGCAAGAGCTTCAAACTATTTAGCATTCTATTCAATTGGCTGGTTATGATCCTACTCTTATTCAATGTGAGAATCTTCTTCTCTCTAGGTTGCATAACATTATTGCTAAGGAGGAAGAATTCTGGAAACAAAAGTCATGGGTTATGTGGTTAAAAAGTGGGGATAGAAATACCAAATTTTTCCATCTATCAACGTTAAAATATAGGACCTCGAACCATATCAATTCTATTAGGTTCAATAATCAGGTGCTAGAAAATGATGAGGACATCATGTAGGTTGCGACTTCTTTTTTCTTTGACTTGTTGACTGTGGATAATGTGTTGGATCTTGCTTATCAACATGATCTTTTAATTGGCATCCCTCACATCATCTCTAAAGACCTAAATAGGTAGTTGGTTTGCATCCCTTTGGATGATGATATCAAAAGTGTGGTTTTCTCTTTTGAAGGAAATAAGGCACCTGGGCCTGATGGTTTCCCCATGTTCTTCTTCCAGTCTTATTGGGGCATTGTGACCAAGGATGTGTTGGATACTACAAAAGAGTTCTTTGGAAGAAATAATCTTATGAAAGAATTAAATTCCTCATTTATTGTTCTTATTCAAAAGAAGCTAGGGGCTTCTTATTTTGGTGAGTTTCATCCTATAAGCATGTGCAATTTAATCTATAAGATCTTTTCTAAAGTGCTGGTAGTGAGATTACAAAAGCTTCTTCCCCAAATCATTTCGGTTCAACAAAGTGGATTTGTACCTGGTAGGAAAATCCTTGATTCGATTCTTACTGTGCATGAGAATATCCATTCCTTTATGGTTAACAAGCAAGTCGGTTTTCTTTTGAAGTTGGATCTCCTCAAAGCCTATGACAAATTTGATTGGGGGTTTCTCCTTAAGATTATGAAAGCATTAGTGTTTGGGGAGAAATTGGTGTTGTTGGTTAGGCAATTAATTTCTACTCTAAATTTTTTTGTCTTAATCAATGGCTCCCCCTCTCCTTTTTTTTTTTTGCTCAAGGGGTTTGAGACAGGGAGACCCTATTTCTCCCTCTCTTTATCATTATGGTGGGATCTCTTGGGAGATTAATACAAACTTTGATTAATGTTGGTCTGATGATGGGTCTTTCTCCTTCTAGCAATCAAATCTACTCCCACTAGCAGTTTGTGGTGACACCCTCATCCTTGGTGATTCTTCCATCAAAGAGGTGAAAGCTATCAAGCTTATTTTGTAAAATTATGAAGCACCTTCAGGGCTAAAAATTATTCTCCCAAAGAGTACTTTATTTTTTCTCAATACTCACAAGCATAAGCAGTGCAGAATTGTGAGGATCTTGTAGTGTCAGATTGAGGATTTACCTTCTTCATACATGGGTCTCCCATTATGCTCTAATGTTGTTCCTAATTCATTATGGTGTGGTTTGATTGATAAGTTTAATTCTAAGTTGGTTGGGTGGAAGGGAGCTTTATTAATCCGAGCTGGTAAAGTTCAATTGATTAAATCTACTTTCCAAAACCTCCCAATTTATGCTTTGAGCCTTTTTCAGACGCCCAGGAAGTTTGTTGATAACATTGAAAGTATCCAGAAAAAATTTCTTTAGTCAAGGGTTGACGAGAAGAAAAGAATGCATTTAGTGTCTTGGGATGATGTCTACAGACCTACAAAGTTTGGAGGTTTGGGAATCCATAAAATCATAGAGTTTAACCTCACCTTAATGGCTAAGAAACTTTGGAACCTTATCTCTGACAGCAGTGAATGGGTTCTTATTTTCTCTAAAAAATATCTTCGGGTGTGGATTGTATTAGGGATATACTTGCTAGTGGTTTTACCCCCTTCTAGATCTGCCTTATGGAATTTCATGATTAAGTCTAGAAGTATTATCTCTAAGAGGTTGTGGTGGCAATTGGGAAATGGCAAGAGGATTCTCTTTTTGGAGGATTGGTGGATTGGTAATTTCCCCCTCAAAGATGAGCTCTAGGTGCTTCCCTTTTGAGAGCTTTGTATTCATTCTTTAGGAAGATATGTTGTTGACTACATTGTTGATGGTTCCTAGAAAAGGCTTCATAATATTAATCTAGGCTTGGAGGTTCTCTATAAATCTTTATCTTTAATTCATATCTCAGCCTTTTCCCTGGATGATAAGGTGGTGTGGTAGTTGTCTTCAAGTGAAAAAATTTATGTTTCTTCAGTGTTCTCTAACCAATTTTCCTTCATTGGCATTGTTACTTTTTGGGCGTCTCTTTGGTTCCCTAAGTTGATTCCTAAAGTGAATTTGTTCTTCTCGTTAATTTTCCAAAACAAATTTCTCACTATTGATAACCTTTTGAAAAGGGGTTTTATGATGCCTAATAGATGTTTTCTTTGTGAAGATGCTAGAAAGGATGCATACTATATTCAGGCGGTTGCAGGTATGTGGTGGATTTTTGGGCCCATGTGCTTTCTCTTTGGAACTTGTGTTGGGTGGGTCTTCCCTTCTTCTATTGGGGATCTTTGGTCCCAATGGTCGGGTCCATATTCCAATCCTTCTTTGGCCTTCATTTGGTCTCTTATTTTGCCTCATGTGGTGTGGGGTATTTGGTTGGAAAGAAACAAAAAAAAAATTAGGGATGCCTCTCTTCCCCCTGTCAGGCTTTCTTATAAAATTTGTACTACCATCAAAGAATTTTTTCTCTTTGAGGTGTCTTTTTAGAATGGTCCTAAAAAAAAATTCTCTTCTTGTGACTCTCTTGTCTTCCAAAATTGTAACCTCCCCTGTGATATTTCTCTTCCCATGAATAAAGGAAAGGCTTCTAGGAAGGATGTTGTTTGGAAAGCTCCTCCTATTGGTTGGGTGAAAGTCAATTTTGACGGAGTTGTGAAAGATAATTTAGGACCTGCTGGTTGTGGGGGAGTGTTGCATGTCTCTAATGGTATTTTTTTTCTGTAGTGGTGCTCCCTTTGGGAACCCAAAAAAACCACTTTGCAGAAGCATCATCTACCTACCATGGTCTAAAACTAGCTCAGTCTAAAGGATTTATGAAGGTTTGGCTTGAGGGTGACTCTTTAAATGTCATTAATTTCCTTAAAAAAGATTAACCCCCCTTGTTGGTCTATTAAACCTATTATTATTGATGCTTTGGCTATATTGAATACCTTTGAGTGGTGTTTCATCTCTCACATTATCGTGAGGGTAATGGTCTAGCGAACAAAATTGCAAATTTTGGGGTTCTTGATCCTAGAGTGTGGGATAGGATTGACCCCCTTCCCATTGATATTCAAACTATTTTCAACCATGATATGCAATATATTTAGGGAGGGGGTTCCCTTCATGATTATATTAAGTCACATGTTGATTCTCATGTGAAATTTCATGTTGCAATGTGATTTTTTTTAGGAGAGCTTGTTTCATTTTAATGATGTTGTTGATGTCTAAAAATATTTGCATTTAAGGATAATGATGATTCTCAATCTTTTCGGTACTTCTACATGAATTCTAGATGTCTATAGAGCCTTCTTCTCGAGGCTTCTTCTCTTTTGTATTATTTGCAAATACCTGAAGTTGTGGCTCTTCTCTGCATTCGAAATGGGTGGCGAAAGGAATCGAATTGAACCTATTTCTTGACACTACCAAAAGTAACAAGATGATATGGGGTCTTTTGGATGAGGTTGGTATCACTCCTTACATTGAAATGATTCATGGATTTTATCTGGTGGTTTCCTAGGCCTTCGTTCATGGATGGAAAAATAGAGTGCTAAGGGTGTTTGGCTCGGAATTCAGTATTATTGAGGAGTTGATTGGAAGCATTACTAGTATAGCTATTGAGGGGAGGAAGGTGTATAGGGATAAAAAGGATTCTAATGTTTCCATGGCATCTTTCTTTAAGAGGAATGAAAGGGAGCATCTACAGAAGGCTAAATGTGGTGGCTTTGCTCATAGTTCCATAAAGCCCATTTGGGGTGATTTGGTTGTGGAAACTATGAGGTACATTACTCTGGATGGTCATTTTCTATTCTTGTTGGTTATTATTTTGTGTTGTTAAACCATTTTAGACATTAGAAGAGGGTGTATTTCCCCTATTATCTAGTAACCTCCTTAGAAAATGGTATTAAATACTTTAAGAGGAACCCTAAGAACCCCATTCTTCATGAGGATTTAATTTTACTCATTATGGATTATGCTAAGTCCTTATCCATTTCGAATGAACCCAAGAAAATAACTAATTTTTTTTCTAAATAGTCAAAGTCTGGTTATGATACGGGGTCTGATATGGGTTCTACCTCTGAGGATTCTAAAGATGGGCCAGATGCCTCTAGAGGTCCTCTTGGATCCTCCTGAGGATTTTGATCCAAATCTTAAAAAGAAGGTTAAAAATTCTCATCAACCCTCTAGGTTGAAAGGGTATCTTACTAGTAGTGACCTGAGGATGAGATTCCTGAAGTCTTTTCTTAAACTCAGAAGGTTAAGAAAGGAAAATTCCTAGCCCTTGTTATTAAGAAGTTGAAGGTGAAGGGTGAGGGCCTTTCCTCTAGTAAGAAGAAGATGGTTGAGGTTGATGAAGTGGGTGAGGAGGTTGAGTCCCCTGTTGGTGGTAATAGTCTGAAGAAGGCAAAGGGTAAGGTGCAATCTAATAGTAGGAAATTTAGGCCTCAAGAGGATGATGTTAGTGAAGATCTTGATGAGAGTCCCAATGATGTGCTTCAATGGTCTACTGATAAAGGTCTTAAGGAGGATAAGGAGTTGGGTATTCTTGATGTTGTTGAGGTGGAGAAGTCTAAACAAAAAATTAAAGTTCCTAATGGTGGTTATAAACGTAAAGAATTTTTGCAAGAAGTGTAGGACACTTAGGATGCTCCTGAGGATAATTTGGTTGATGATAGGGATATTTTCAATTGCAACTTGGAAGATTTTTTGAATGTGTTGGGCATGGTGAAGGACAATTCAATCATTTTCTTCAAAATTTTCAAATGGTTGTTTAATGAGCTGAACCTTACCAATGTTAAGGTTCAATCTTTGGTTAATAATGTTGGGGTAAATACTAACCCTCAGGGGTCTTCTATTTAGGACTAGGTAAACCAACTATTTGAGATTTTGAAGACAGTTACTAATGAGATGCTAAAATTGAAGAGGGATTTTGAGTTTAGAATCTCGATCTTG